>CAUYQG010008672.1:0-16533 GCA_963574415.1 Tarsius wallacei | reverse complement strand
CGCCTGGGCAAGCGAGACCTCATCTCTACAATAAATCAAAAAGTTAGCTGGGCGTGGTAGCGCGCGCCTGTAGTTCCAGCGACTCGGAAGGCTGAGGCGGAAGGATCGCCGGAGCCCAGCAGGTCGAGGCTGCGGTGGCTGGGAGCGGCCACTGCACTCCAGTCTGGGCGACAGAGTGAGACTCCAACTCACAAAAAAAAAAAAAAAAAAAAAAGATATCAAAATCAATGCGTTCAAAAGATGTTTTGAGCAGTGGGAAAAGAGTCTCAATAGGTGTGTTATGTCAAACAGTGAGTACTTTGAAAGCGGCTGAAATTTAAACATGTAAGAATAAATACACATTTTAAAACAAACATCTTTTTTTGGGTCCCTTCCCCCCGCCCCACACGTGTGCATGTGCACAAGGGGATATTATTCAGCCCTGAGCTAGAATGAGCTGTTGCCTTTTAACACAATATAGATGTACTTGAAGGACGGTACGCTACGTGAAATTTAAAAAAAAATTGTATGATCTCATTTATATACGGAATCTTTAAAAATTCAAATATACAAAGTTAGAGAACAGAACAGTGGTTATCAGGGGTAGGGATGGGGATAAGGATGAAATGGAGACATAGGTCAGAGGCTACAAAGTAGCAGATGCTGTACACAGAATCAACACATAAAGAGACCTAACGTACAACATAAGGACTATAATAAAATAGTACTGTATTAGGGACTCGTGCTAAATGAGATTTTAGCTACTCTTGCTGCAAAATAAATTTAAAAAGTCTATTTGTGTTGCTATAAAGGAATAACTGAGGTTGGGTAATTTATCAAGAAAAGAGATTGGTTCTGCAGGCTGGACAAGAAGCATGGGGCCTTGAGACCCTCAAGCTGCTTCCACTCATGGCCGAAGGAGAAGGGGAGCTGGTGTGTGCAGAGACCATCTGGAAAGGAAGGCAACGGGAGAGGTGGCAAGAGGGAGGGGAGGGAGGTGCCAGGCTCTTTTCGACAACAAGCTCTCACAGGAACTAACAGTGAGCACTCACTCATTTCCAAGAAGATGGCACCAACCCATTCCTGAGGAGTTCATCCCCTCGACCCAAACACCTCCCACTAAGCCCTACCCCCAACACTGGGGATGACATTTCCCCTTGAGATTTGGAGGGTCAAATGCCCAAACTATAGCAGTAACTAGCTGAAAGTATGGCTAGGTTAATTTGCTTTACTATGTTAACCTTTCAGGCATCTATCTACCTATCTACCTACCTATCCATCTATATTGCACAGCATCATGTTTCATACTTTAAATATACACAATAAAATGTACTATTAAAGGCAAACATTATATTTAAGTACTCACGCATCTAACTCTGTTAAACACATCATTTAAACATGTATCAAAGAAGAATGTGTTACATGCACCACACACTGCTAAACTATGTGTTGCAGAGTCAACATTATACTGTTACTCCTACACCTACCTATGTTAAAGAAAAAGTTCAAGAATATCACATAGAGTATGTTACATATCTTGCACTGTATTAAACGCAGGGTTTCAAAAGCCAGACTTACTCTCAGTTACTCACACAAGTGGACTGGTGAAAATAGAGTTTAATATGTATCACAGAAGAGTGTTTGCATGCCTCACATATTGCTAATCATTGTGTTTCAAAGAGGAAACATTATGTCAAATCCGTTGTGCCCTTAACTGTGTTCAACAATGTTTAAATAGGCATCAGAGAAGAATAGTTTTCCAAAGGGTCAACATTATACTCAGTCTCTCTCCAGACTCATGCTGTTAAACACAGAGTTTAAAGACCACATCACAGAATAATGTGGTCAAGGCAACCTACAATGCTAAGCACAGTGCTCCAGAATCCCTATTAAACTCGGTTAGTAACACATCCAGTTCGGTTAAACACCTAGCTTGGAAATGTATTAGAATGTGCTACTTGCAAAACAGCTTGCTAAACAGGATGTTTCGAAGAGTCAAGATTATACACATACAAGCAGCTGACTTGTTAGACACAGAATTAAAAGGGTGTCACACAAAAACGTGTGGCATACATGACACTGCTAGACACATCAGACTCAGACTCACACTCATCAAGTTTTGCTCATCCAGAGTTTAAACATGTCTTTCACAAAAGAATGTATTACATGAACCACACACTTTTAAGCACTGATTTTCACTGCAAAATACAAGACCGAGGTGTGGAGTATGGAAAGAGATGTGAAAAAACCCCAGCACATTGGGGCCAACTCTGTCCATCTTGGGGTATGCACCATGCCTCTGTTCATGTCAAACGACACAAGGAGGCAATATGCATCAGAGTTGAATAATCACCAAACCACCAGACAGGTAAGGCTTTTGAAAGATGGGAGGTGTGCTGAACTTTTTAGAAGCAGCCATGCCCTTATTGCTGGAGGACTCAAGAAAGAGCACCTGGGAAACATGGGGTTAAGAAAATGGATAACAGGGTCAGAGTTGGGGGCAGGGGTCGTGGTCAGACTGACTTGGAGCTGAGTTACAGGGCTAATGTGAGGACGAGGAGGGGGGAGGGTGTCAGTGATGAGGAACACGATGGCGAGGGTGAGGGAGGAGCTGGGGTTATGGGCGAAGTCTGGAGTTAGGGTTAGGGTGTGTTAGGGTTGGGGCTTGGGGTCAGCTAGGTTAGGCTAGGGTTTAGATACAGCTCAGGTTATGGTTTGGGTTTGGGGTTCTAGCTCTAGACTTAGGAGCAAACACATGGAGACCTACCGCGATGGACAAGCCCAGCTGTCATTGTGGTCTGTTTATTTCCAAAATCTGCCTGTGTTACTTTTCACTGGGTGAGGAACAGCCAGCATCTCTCGAGTTCCTGTGCGCCAGTGCTGTGTGAACTCTCTCCCTGAGCTCTGTGTTCCTCCTATGATGAGGCACAAACCTGATGTGAGGATAAGAAAAGTGCAGGCTGGTCGGCTATGAGGGTAGGTTCACACAGAGTCAGCCCACATCATGTTTGACCATCACGCCATGTCCAACTCTGCACCTCCTTTTTTGTGTACCACCGTGATATTAGCATCTCTCAGACACTATCTGTGCCTGGCTCATATCCAGGCCTGGCACTGCGCAGCTATGTGCCTCCATGCCAGTTCACACGAGCTCTCACCTGTGAAATGTGAATGGTGATAGGACCCGCCATGGGGGCTGCTGCAAAGTTTAAAGAGCAGTGGTTAACAAAAGCCTAGGAGCACTTTTAAGACACAGTGAGCATTTGTGGAGTGTTCTCTGAATTATTATCAACTGCTGCCTAATATTCCTTTAACCATCATGTACTCTTTCAGTTTTTAGGCTTTTGCTAAACAGTTCCAGTCTTGAATATTGCCTAAACATACTTCATTGAAGGTCATTGTAAATAAGCTGCTCATGTATTTTAGGTTTCTAGGAATAATCTCTATGGAGACTCTAAGGCCGGGCCTGTCTGAGCCCAGCCCTAGTCCTGGAAACCACAGGGAGAATAGCGAAGGCAGGGTGATTAGTGATGGCCTGGGCCTCACAGTCTCTGGTGGCTAAGTCGAGATGGAACCCACATTCCTGAGTCTGGCTGGAGTCTCTTCCTAAGCCCCACGGCCCTGATCTGAGGGAGCCCTGCCCCCTGAGAGGTGATGTTCACTGCGTTCCCCAGGTATCTTCAGGGTGGCAGAGCGTACCAAGAGGGGCCCGGTCACGATTCTGGCGCCTTCCCCATCATCCCTCCTGGTTCTGGCCTCTGCCTCTGGCCATTTATGGATGCTGCACATTTTGTTTTACTATTCGTTTATTGATAGACGTTGGGGTTGTTTCCACCTTTTCATTATTGTAAATAATGTTGCCATGAATATATGTGTACAAATTTTTTTGAGCACCTGTTTTCCATTTCTTTTTGTGTATATATCTACGAGTGGAGTGCTCGGTCCTACGGTAATTCTATATTTAGCTTTTTGCAGCACTGCCGAACTATTTTTCATAGCACCATTTTGCATTCCTATCAGCAGTGTTCATGCTTCTCCACTTCCTTGCCAACACTTGTTAGTTTCTGTTCTTTCTTTTTTGAATAATAGCCACTCTAATGGCTGTGAAGTGGTATTTACTGTGGTTTTGATGTTCATTTTCCTAATGGCTACTGATGTTGTGCATCTTTTCATTTGCTGTGTGTCTCTTTTTTGGAGAAAAGTCTCTTCAAGTCCTCTGCCCATTTTACAAAATTGGATTTTGTGTTCTTGAGTTGTAAGAGTTCTTTATGTAGTCTGGATACTAGGCCCTTATGGATATATGTCTTGTAAATATTTTGCCCATTCTGTTGGTTTTCTTTTGACTATCTTGCAGTGTCTTTTGATGTTCAAAAGTTTTTAATTTTTATGAAGTCCAATTTATCTATTTTTTCTTTTGTTTCTTGTGCATTCAGTGTGATACCCAAGAAATCACTGACAAACCCAATGCCAAGAAACACATGAAAAGAGGTTCAACATCACTAACCATTAAGTAAACGAACATATAAAACACAATGAGATACCACTCTGTGCTCATTAGAATACATTTTCTTTAAAGGAAACGTGTTGGGGAGTATGTGGAGAATTGGAGCCCTTGTGCATTGTCGGGGAGAATGTAAGATGATAGTGGTAATGGTTTAGCAATGTGAGCATACTTAATGCCACTGCATTACACACTTAAACATGATTAAAGTGGTAAATTTTATGTTATATATCTTTTACCACACACAAAATCTTCCTCAGAACTGGTCCTGAAATAGTCGCATGTGTATCAAACCTCTCTTAGAGGGAGAAGTAGCCTTTTGGTTCATGCTGGTACTACACACGCCAGCCTCTTTCACACACAGCCACCAACCAGAGGGAGTCCAATCCCACCTGGTCCATTTGTGCCACCTTTCATTATCCTGTTCCCCTACTCGGCTTATTTCCTGCCGCCTACAAACCATTGTCAGTCACATGACTCTTTGCCGTCTCTGTAGTGTTTTCTTTTCCATAATGCCATAGAAATGGGATCATACAGTATGTTATCTCTCCAGACTGGCTTCTTTCACTTAGCGATATGCATGTCAGATGCATCCATGTCTTTGCATGGCTTCATAGATCACCCCTTTCTCCTGCTGAATAGTATTCCATTGCTTGGATGCACCCCAGCTTGGTTGTTTACTCACCATCCAGATTCCTTAAAATTTTGGACCACTATGCAGAGAGCAGCTGGTTTTCGTTCAGATGTATTTCCAAAGCAGTTGTCTAAATACCTAGGAGTGCAATTGATGGTGAGACCATGTTTAGCTTAGGAAAAAAACTGCCAAACTGTATTCCAAAGTTGCTGTACCATTATGTATTCCACCACCAATAAATGAAAGTTCCTGTTGTAATTTCCATTGTATTTTTTAAAGATTTTAGTTATTTTAATAGCGGTTCAGTGCTGTCTCATTGTTTTGATTTGCTTTTCCCTCATGACAAGCATTGTCGAGCATTATTACTATTTTTTGAGTTGGAGGTCTCACTCTGTTGTTCAGGTTGGAGTGCAGTGGCATGATCATGGCCAACCGCAGCCTCAGTTTCCTGGGTTTTGGAAATTCTTCCACCTCAGCCTCCAGAGTAGCTGGGACAACAGGTGTGGGCCACCACGCCCAGCTAATTTTTAATTTTTTTTGTAGATGTGAGGTCACTCTATATTGTCTAGGCTGGTCTTGAACTCCTGGACTCAAGCCATGTTCCCTCCTCAGCCTCCAAAGTGCTGGGATTACAGGCATGTGAGGCAGGGGGCCCTTCTGAAAATGCATGAATAAAAAAAGGGAAAATAGATACTTCCTGCTTCTTTGTGCTACTCTTTTCTCGGACTTTTCACTTTGGCGGGTTACACAGTCAAACTTTTGGTGAAATCCAATCAGGATGGTGATCTTGTAAGCCAATCAGCAAATAGGACATGCAAATGAAATAATAAAACCAGTTGCTGTGTAACAAGTAATGCTAACTGCCACCTCCAGCTACAAAATATCCAATCAAATGGATAATGCCAAACCGCTGCCTTGTATGGGAGACAAAGAAACCAAAATGTATATAAGGCAATGCCTCGTTGGCTCAGCCTTTGGATGCAAATCAGATGAGCCAGTGCTGTCTGGAATAAACGCTGTTTCCTGGTAAAGTAGCCTCGGTGGCCTGTCTGTCTAGGTGGCTGGTTCCTGCTACATTTCAGCCACTGTGCATGGTCTTTTTAAAATTTATTCTACGATTGCTACCTTTCCCCTCAAAAATAAAATGCATGTGTTGTGCCATAGAAAACCAATTTTTAAAAGCCTATTCGGAATAAGCCCTACTTAGTAATACTTAAGAAAATTATGCTAGTACATATCTTCACATATATCCTCTATTGTTATTTTTCTTAATGTCTTGAATACTACAATGAGATAGTAAACCGTAGCCAATAAAACAATGTGCTGGGCCGGGCGTGGTGGCTCAGCTTATAATCCTAGCCTGGACAACTTGGTGAGCTCTCTTCTCTATAATAAATCCCAAAAATTAGCTGGGCGTAGTGTCGTGTGTCTGTAGTTCCAGCTACTTGGAAGGCTGAGGCGGAAGGATCGATCCCCTGAGCCCAGCAGGTTGAGGCTGCAGTGGCCATGAGTGTGTCACTACACTCCAGCCTAGGCAATAGAGTGAGACTCCAACTCAAAAAAACCCCAAAAAACAAAAACCAAAAAACAGCAATGTGCTGGACCAGCATGACGCTGCATTACATGAGATGCTTTCCAACCAAGTGTTTCCTTTACATGTGTTAAAGCAGCAACAGGAATTTCTAGTGTACAAGACAGTTTCCATGGGAATTGAAAAAAAACCTACTCGCTTGGATTTCGGTACGTATCTTGCAATGCTTCCTACTTGACACAGATTGGAACTCTGCAGGTTTTGCTTCTTAAATCTGCTTCTCCGAGAGTAAGCCAAAATGTGAAATCGTTTGTTTTATTTCTCTTTGCCATTCACAGAACATTTCACTGTCTCGGATTCAACGTAAGGATGAAGACTTATTTAGTCAACGAGTCTTCACTGCCGTTTTCTTTTTGCCTTTGGATGTCACAAAAAGGAATTTCTGGTAATTTCAAAAGAGCACACATTAAACAAGAATATCCATGAACTTATGATGACTTCCTATCGGTTTTTACTCAATATTTTTACAGTTTTATGGCCTCAGGAAAGCAAAAGAACAATGCACCCTGCCAACCTGGGGGGACTTACTAGAAACCAGTTTAGGCCAATTCTGTAAGTCTCTTTTATGGAGGTAAGTGTGGGCGGAAAGCCAGCTCTCCTGACCCTTGGCAGTGCCTCCTGGTTGTTAGGATGAGAGTAAAGCTCCCCGCCCTAAGGACGCTTCGCTGTCTCCAACACTGTAAGAAAGGCTGAACGCCTCGACCTCCTGGCTCCGTCCCGCTCAAAGCCGCCACCTCCCGGCCGCCCGCCCGGGAGCGCCCGGCTTCCAGCGCCCAGGCGGTGAGGGGACCACCTGCCTTCGGGCTGCCCACGGCGGGCGCAGAGGGCGCCCAGGGCCCCCCCACGCCCCCGGCAGCCGGAGGAGCGACTTCGAGAGCCAAGTCCCGGCAGCGGACGCAGCCCCGGCCTGGGACGAGGAGGGGCCGCGGCGAGGCGGGGGTCTCCTCGGAGCCACAGCGGGGAGGCCGGGGTCTCGGAGCCAGGTGCAGAAAGGGCCCGAGCCGCAGCGGGGGGCGGGGCTCCGGGGGCCGCCGAGGGAGGGGTGTTGGCACGGAGCCACGGCAGGGAGGGCGAGGGTCTCCTCGGAGCCACGAGGGTGAGGGCCGAGGGCGGTGCGGCGGCCGCAGCAGGAGGGCGGGGCCCGGGGACGGGGGAACCGCGACCCTTCCTCGCTTGCCAGACACCCGGGGCTCACCTGGGGCCCGCGTGGTGCCGCGGCCTTCAGCAGAAGCCACGGCGACATTGTCGAGTGCGCTTGTTTGCCCTCTGTGTACCTTTTTGGGCAGGTGTCTATTCGGACCCCAACGTTCCCATCGGCCGTCGCCTTGTTGAGTTTTAGAGCTTCTTTGTATTTTTTGCATACAAGTCATTTTTCGGATGTGTTTTCTAAGTATTTCCTCTCACTGCCTGGCTTGTTTTTGGTTCTCTTAGCAGGATCTTTTACAGAGTAGGTTTTTTGAAATTTAATAAAGTTCACATTATCACCTTTGTTTGTTTTGTGGACTATGTTTTGGTATTGTACCCAATAAATCATCCCCAGACCCAGGGCCATGTAGACTTTCTTCCACTATAAATTTGCACTTGAAAATTTAAGTCTATTTTGAATGAATTTTTTGTTTTTTGGAGGGGAAGTTACGAAGTTTAAATCTATGTTCATTTTCTTTTTTTCCCATATGGTTTCCAATTGTTTTGTTGTCATTAGGGAATAGACTTTTCTTTCTCCATTGAATTGCCTTTGTCCTTTTGACGGAATAAGTTGACTTGGTTCTATTTTGGGGGGGGTCTCCATTCTGTTCCACCTCTCTGTGTATTCCTTCACCAAAATCACACTTTCTTTGTTACTGTAGCTTTATGAAAAGTGTTTGATTCAGATATGTAAGTTAGTTAATTCTATTCTTCTTGTCTTATTTTATCTGTTCTAAGCTTATGAACACTTTGTTGATATGTTTGCTTGGAGTTTGATTGGGATTGGCTGAATCTATAGATCAAGTTCGAAAGAATTGTCATCTTAATAATGAGCGTATTTAGTCATCAGAGAAATGCAAATCAAAACCACATTGAGATACCACCTAACTCCAGTAAAAATGGCCATAATTAGTTAAAAAAAAAAAAAAAACAGATGCTGGCGCTGATACGGAGAAAAGGGAACGCTTCTACACTGTCGGTGGGAATGCAAACTAGTTCAACCTCTATGGACAACAGTGTGGCAATTCCTAAAAGAACTAGAAATCGACCTTCCATACCATCCAGCAATCCCCCTTCTGGGAATATACCCAGAGGAACTTAAATCACTCTACAAAAAAGATACCTTCACACTAATGTTTATTGCAGCACAATGTACAATAGTAAAAACATGGGACCAACCGTGCTGCCCATTGAAAATGGACTGAATAAAAAAATGTGGCACCTATACACGATAGAATATTACACAGCCATAAAGAAGAACAAAATTATGGACTTTGAGCAAATTGAATGGATTTGGAGTCTATAATACTCAGTGATGTATCATAGAAACAAAGAACTGAGTCCCAAGTGTTCTCACTCATAAGTGGACCCTGAACATTTACCATAATACTATAAAAAAGAGTTTGGCAGTAGATGGAAACTGCCAGGAGAGGGAGGGGGTACACAAAACATTAATAAGGCAACATAGTTTTGGAAGTCCTAGCTAGAGCAATCAGACAAGAGAAGGAAATCAGGGGTATTCAAATAAGAAATGAGGAGGTAAAGTTATCCCTCTTTGCAGATGACATGATACCTCAAAAACCCAAGAGAATCTGTCAAAAATCTCCTTGCACTGATAAAGGACTTTGGCAAAGTTTCAGGTTATAAAACTGTGTGCAAAAGACAGTTGCATTCCTATACACCAACAATAAACAAACAGAAACCCAAATAAAAAGCACAATCCCATTCACCATAGCCACCAAAAATATGAAATATCTTGGCATTTTCCTAACCAGAGAAGTGAAAGACATTTACCATGGAAACTACAAAACACTGCTCAAAGAAATCAAAGATGACACAAATGGAAAAATATTCCGTGATCATGGGTTGGAAGAATCAACATTGTTAAGTTGTCCCTCCTACCCAAGACAATCTACAGATTTAACGCAATACCAATTAAATTACCAGCAGCATTCTTCTCAGACCTGGAAATGGCTACTGGAATTCATATGAAAACATAAATTGACCATGAATAGACAAAACAATCCTCAGCACAAACAAAACAAAATAAAACAAAACAAAAAAACAAAGTGGGAGGCATCACACTCCCAGACTTTAAACTTTATTATAAAGCTACAATAACCAAAACAGCCTGATATTGGTACAATAGCAGGCATATAGGTGAATGGAACAGGATAGAGATACCAGAAGCAAAAACCTCAATTTCTCAACCAACCTATCTTTGGCAAAGCCTCCTCCACCAACCACTGGGGAGAGGAGAACCTATTCAGTAAATGTTGCTGGGAAAACTGGCTGACCACATGCAGAAGATTAAAACAAGACCCCTACCTATCATCATACACAAAAATCAACTATTAATGGATCCAAGACCTAAATGTAAAACCTCAAAATATGAGAACCTTAGAAAATGCAGGAGACACCTTTATGGAAATTGGAACTGGCAACCAATTCCTGATCAAAACCCCAAGTGCCCATGCCATAAGAGATAAGATAGTCAAGTGGGACTTCATCAAACTGACAACCTTCTGCAAAGCCAAAGAAACCATCAAGAGAGTGGGGAGACAGCCCACATGCTGGGAAAAAAATATTTGCCAACTGGATATCTGACAAAAGCTTAACATCTAGGATCTACAAGCAACTCAAACGCACCAAAAATAAAAAAACAAACAGCCCCATTACAAAGTGAGCAAAAGATATGAATAGACAGTTCTCAAAAGAAGATACACAAGCAACCAACAGATACATGAAAAAAATGCTCATCCTCACTAGTCATCAAAAGAAATGCAAATCAAAACCTCACTGAGAAACCACCTAACTCCAGTCAGGATGGCCATCATCAATAACTCAAAAAACAACGGGTGCTGGAGAGGATGTGGGGAAAAGGGAACACTTCTACAATGTTGGTGGGAGTGTAAACTAGTACGGTCTCTGTGGAAAACAGTTTGGCGATTCCTAAAGGATCTAAAAAATCGACCATCTATATGGCCCTGCATTCCTCCTACTTGGAATATACCCAGAGGAACTCAAATCACTCTATGAGAAGGGTACCTGAATATGCATGTTTATTGCAGCACTATTCACAATAGCAAAAACACGAAACCAACCGTGCTGCTCATTGAAAGAGGACTGGATAAAAAAAATGTGGTACATATACATGACAGAATATTATGCAGCCATAAAGAAGGACAAAATTATGAACTTTGCAGCAACTTGAATGGACTTAGAGTCTGTAATACTGAGTGATCTTTCACAGAAACAAAGAACTGAGTATCACATGTTCCCACTCATAAGCGGACAATTATTATAACACTATAAGAAAGGGATTGGCAGTAGTTGGAAACTGCCAGGGTAGGGGGGCATACCTCATTAACAAGGGTACCTGCATAATGAACATTTGTATACCTAAACCTGAATTGTACCCCACATCTTTAAAATTGTAAAAAAGGGCAACCCCCTCAGGCTCCCTGCCACTGTGGGAGCTTTTCTGTCTTCTGAATAAATTCTGCTTTCTAAAAATAAAAAAAAATTAAAAAAATAAATTAAGTTAAAATTTAAAAAATTAATAAGGATACCTGACCTCAAACCAGGCAAAGTCGGGAGCAAAGGTAGGCCCAAAGTTTACCTATATGATGACCACCTCTATACCTAGTCCTGAATTATACCTCACATCGTTAAAATAAAATACATTTTTAAAAAGGGAGGGAGGGACAAGAAGTGAGTGTATTGCTCCTAAACAAGGAGTATCTCTGCATTTATTTATTTATTTGCCTCGACCTGGATTCCTGGTTTTCTGAATGCATCTTTGTATCTATTTTGTTAGATTTATACTTAATGGATTCAATGTCGGGGTACTTTTGCAAATGGCATTTTAATATTTCAAGTTCCAGCTACTGATGTCAAGAACCATCATTTGAATGTTGCCTGCTGTCCATCTTCTTCGCTTCTTAGTTTCTCATCCTCCCCTCAAGGTACCTGATGGTGGCCTCGATTTCTGTTCGACTTTCCCGACTTGTGGCACAAAATAATCCGGGCCCCTAGCTCCAGCGAGTCCCCTGCGCGGCCGGGAGAGGGCGCCCCCGAGCCGCGAGGCAGAGGCGTGGGCGCGACCCGCGCGTGGGCGCCGCGCGAGGGGCCGCGGCCGAGCCGCCTCCTCGGGCCCTCGGGGGACCTGGCCTCGCGCCCGGGCCGTCCCGGCGAGGCCACACCCGGGGCTGTCCACGGGGAGGCCCGAGCCCCCGGGAACCGCCGAGAGAGGCGGCCTCGTGACTCCGGGGCTCACGTCCACGCAGGCCGGGGCCTCCTCCTCGGGCCCCTCCGGCGATCCGGCCTGGGGACACCTGGGTCCCGGCCATGGGGAGGACGGCCCTCCTCCTCCTCCTCAGGCCCGCCGGGAGAGGCCTGGCCTCGTGACCGCTGGGGTCACGTCCACGGCGAGGATGCACCGGGTGAGTCCACCGGGAGGATGGCGCCTCTTCTGAGGACGTGCTGGGAGAGGCCTGGCCTTGGGACACCCGGGTCACGCCCGTGGGGAGGACGTAGCCTCCTCCTCCTCAGGCCCGCCGGGAGAGGGCCTGCCTCGTGACAGCTGGCGTCACATCCATGGCGAGGACACACCTGGGGTGATGTCCACCGGGAGGATGGCGCCTCTTCTTAGGTCCCGCCAGGAGAGGACCGGCCTTGGGACACCTGGGTCATGTCCATGGGGAGGAGGAAGCCTCCTCCTCCTCAGGCCTGCCGGGAGAGGGCCGGCCTCGTGACAGCTGGCATCTCGTCCATGGCGAGGACACACCTGGGGTGACGTCCACTGGGAGGATGGAGCCTCTTCTTAGGTCCCGCCAGGAGAGGGCCAGCCCTGGGACACCTGGATCATGTCCACGGCGAGGACACACCAGGGTGACGTCCACCGGGAGGATGGTGCCTCTTCTGAGAATGTGCTGGGAGAGGCCCGGCCTTGGGACACCTGGGTCACGTCCATGGGGAGGACAAAGCCTCCTCCTCCTCAGGGCCCGGCGGGAGAAGCCTGGCCTCGTGACAGCTGGGGTCATGTCCACGGCGAGGACACACCTGGGGTGATGTCCACCGGGAGGATGGAGCCTCTTTTTAGGTCCCACCAGGAAAGGCCTGGCTTCATAACACCTGGGTCACGTCCATGAGGAGGACAGAGCCTCCTCCTCCTCAGGCCCGCTGGGAGAGGCTCGCCCTGTGACAGCTGGGGTCATGTCCACGGCGAGGACACACCTGGGGTGATGTCCACCGGGAGGATGGAGCCTCTTCTGAGGACACACCGGGAGAGGCCCAGCCTCACAACACCCAGAGTCACGTCCATGGGCGGACGGAGCCTCCTTCTCAGGACCCACCAGGAAAGGCCGGGCCTCGGACACCCGGCTGGCAAGGACAGGCAAGGGACAGTGTCTGCGCCCTGGTCCCGAGCGGGAGTGGCGTGTCATCGCTCAGGTTGTCCCCGCACGTCTGCTTCACACGTGTGCCCTCGGTGGGGCTCTGCTTGGGGTCGTGGCGTGCCCAGACGCCTTCACAGACCTGGGCCTGCTTCTGGGGAGAATTTCTGGCCCAGAGAAAGAACAGGCGCCAAGACGCGGGCGGGGGGCTGAGGATGGGACCGAAGACGGATGGGAGAGGAGGTCGGGGCCACCCTAGAGCCTGAGGCCAGAGGAAACACGGTGCATCCCGGAGTCTCAGTTTCATTTGTGCTTTTTCTTCTTTTCTCTTCCTGTTGCGATCTCACTCTGTCATCCAGGCTGCAGTGCAGTGGCACCATCACAGCGCACTGCAGTCCTGACCTCCTGCCTCAGCCTCCCAAACGGCTAGGGCGACAGGCCCGCACCACCCCTCCCAGCTAATTTTCTTATTTTTTGTAGCGAGGTGGTCTTGCTATGTGGCCTAGGCTGGTCTTGATCTCCTGGGCTCAGGTGACCCTCCCTCCTCAGCCTCCCAAGTGCCAGGATCACAAGCATGAGCCACTGCACCAGCCTGGTTCCTATTTTAATGGTTCGTTTTCCTTATGACATAAAAGTGGTTAGAGCAATATTGGAAGTTTTAAAAGCAGGTATATTAAGACGTAAAATTATTTCAGTTTGAATATATTATTTATACCTCATTAAAATGTATTTTCACTTGTTGAGAAAGTCACAGTTGAATTAATTATTTGTAATTAATATCTGTTTCGTAAGCACTGACATCCTACATTATATAAAATATATGAACTATATCAAGCTTTGATATTATACCATAAACTTAATTGAAGACAGTCGCCTTTCTGTTTTTTAGGCCTTGACCATTGTTAGCAAAATCAGAATCTGTTAAAGATTAGTTAATAGTTGTGAATCTGTATGGTCCTGGGATCTTGTCCAATAGGAGATCTTTATCAGTCCAACCCTTTCCATGCTAATTGGTCTATTTTTATTTTCCTTATTTCATAGTCCATTTAACGTGCGTTTTTAACTTGATTCAATGAGTTTCTCTTTTTAGATTTTTAATTTTTCCTCTCTGTCTAGTGTTCTACAGAATGCTTTATGTACTTTTGCTATTTTTCTATTAATAATATTTTAAGTTTATCTTAACTCTTAGTTTATCTTGTTTTCAATTGAGAGAATTGTCATATTTGTTAATTTTTTATGACTCAATGGCAATCTTAAATTACTTTAAATTGGCTGGGAGCAGTGGGTCAGCCTGTAATCCTAGCACTTTGAGAGGCCGAGGTGAGAGAATTGCCTGAGCCTGGGGGTTTGAGACCAGCCTGGGAAACTTAGTGAGAACTCATCTCTACAATCAATCACAAAAATGAGATGGGCATGGTGGCATGTGTCTGTAGTTCCTGCTACTTGGAAGGCTGAGGCAGAAGGATCTTCAAAGCCCAGCAGGCCGAGGCTGTGGTGGCCGTGAGCGTGCCACTGCACTCCAGCCTGGGCTACAAGAGTGAGACTCCAACTCCCAAAAAATGACTTTTAATTAATTTCTGCTTCATAAGACACCTTTTGCAGGACTGAGCGGTCAGTGGTATTGTTTTAAAAATTGTATATTTACATATATATACACACTTCAAAACTTCTAAATTTGGATGAGATTGTTCTCTTTTTTTTTGAGTTTTAAATATTCCTTTTATCAGTTTTATTCTGAATGTACACACAAAAGTGTTCTGGACCAGAGAAAGATTGCTATTTTTCTTTTTTAAATCAATAGTTTTTATTTTAATACTGTGGGGTACAGTTAAGGGTTAGGTATACAAATATGCTTTGTTCAGGCACCCTTGTTGATAAGGGGTGTCCTCCCATTCCCAGACAGATATTGACTACCGTTAATCCCATGTCCCCCTCCCCCCCCATAGATTCCCACCATTGTCAGTCATTTTCTTATAGTAATATGTTGGATGTTCAAGGTTCACTATATGAGTGAGAACATGTGATACTCAGATCTTTGTTTCTGTGAGAGGTCACTCAGTATTATAGATTCTAGTTCCATCCAGGTTGCTGTGAAATTCATGATTTGTCCTTTTTTATGGCTGTGTAGTATTCCATCGTGTATATGTACACATTGTAAAAATCCAGTCGTCTTTTTATGGACAGCATGGTTGGTTCCAGGTTCTTGCTATTATGAACAAGGCTGCGATAAACATACGTGTGCAGGTATCTTTATTATAGAGTGATTTGAGTTCTCAGTAGGGGGATTGTGAGTTCTTCAGGGGGAGATTGTGGAGTCATATGGGAGGTTGATATTTAGAGCTTTTAGGAATCACCACACTGTTTTCCACAGAGGTTGCACTAGTTTGCACTCCCACCAACAGTGTAGAAGTGTTCCCTTTTCACCACACCCTCTCCAGCAACTGTTATTTTCTGAGTTATTGATAATTGCCATTCTGACTGGAGTTAGATGTTATCTCAGTGTGGTTTTGATTTGCATCTCCTTGATGAGTAGTGAGGTTGAACATTTCTTGATGTGTCTGTTGGCCGCTCGGATGTCTTCCTCTGAGAAGTGTCTGTTCATATCTTTTGCACACTTTATAATGGGGTTGTTTGCTTTTTTCTTTTCAGCACATTTGAGTTCCTTGTAGATCCAAGATGTTAAGTCTTTGTCAGACCTACTTTTTCCCAGTCTGTAGGCTGTCTCCCTGCAGACCTCCTTGATGGTTTCTTTGGCTTTGCAGAAGCTTGTCAGTTTAAAGAGGTTCCACTTGTCTATCTTATCTCTTATGGTCTGTGGGTTTCGGGTTTTGTTTAGGAATTGGATGCCAGTTCCAATTTCCATGAGGGTGTGTCCTGCATTTTCTAAGGTTCTTATGGTTTGAGGTTTTACATTTAGGTCTCTGATCCATTTAGAGTTAATTTTTGCGTATGGGGATAGATAGGGGTCTTGTTTGAGTCTTCTGCATGTGGTTGCCAGTTTTCCCAGCACCATTTACTGAATAGGTTCTCCTCTCCCCAGTGGTGGGTGGTGGAGGCTTTGTTGAAGATGAGTTGGTTGAGAAATTGAGGTTTTGCTTCTGGAGTCTCAATTCTATTCCATTGGTCTATATGCCTGTTCCTGTACCAATACCAAACTGTTTTGGTTATTGTAGCTTTATAGTAAAGTTTGAAGTCTAGTAGTGTGATACCTCCTGCTTTGTTTTTTTTTGCTGAGGATTGTTCTGGC
>CAUYQG010008670.1:0-31153 GCA_963574415.1 Tarsius wallacei | reverse complement strand
CATAGACATCCTGCAGATCAAGTATCTCTGAGAATGGAAATCAGTATCTTTCTCAATTAAGATTATTGGAAGCCGGGCTCGGTGGCTCAGCCTGTAATCCCGCGCCTTTGGGAGGCTGAGGTGAGTGGATTGCCTGAGCCCGCGGGTTCGAGACCCGCCTGGGCAAGCGAGACCTCATCTCTAAAATAAAATCAAAAAATTAGCTGGGCGTGGTAGCGCGCGACTGTAGTTCCGGCTACTCGGAAGGCTGAGGCGGAAGGATCGCCGGAGCCCAGCAGGTTGAGGCTGCGGTGGCCGGGAGCGGCCACTGCACTCCAGTCTGGGCGACAGAGTGAGACTCCAACTCAAAAAAAAAAAAAACAGATTATTGGAGCACTTTCTCCTATTTTTTCTTGACTCATTATGCTTTGACCTTTGACTCAGAGAGCATCTTGAGAGAGAGACAAAGGAATAAAGAGTACACGAGAAGTAGAAACTGTGAGAATGGATTAAATGGGAATATCTATACTTAAGCCTAACCAAATAAATACTAAATTACTGATGATAATACCAGAAACTGGGAACTGTTGAATATCTCAAAATGAGAGGAAATTTTGAATGTGAAAAATAAGACATCTGATAAAAGTGAGGCAAAACAGAACCACTCTAGAAAACTCTATGTGTTAAGAAATAAAGAAAGCTGTTACTATCGCAGAATTTTTAGCTTAGTCATTCGCCAAGTTCCCATACAGTGTCTTCGAGAGAGACGCATCTCCAGATATGCTTTTTCCAGATTCCATCTACAGGGAGAAGCATTTTTCATACTGAATTGGTTTTCACTGCTCTCTTTTCGTAGAATCATGTGCGCTGTGTTTTTGGGTTTGTTCTCTAGCAACCAAAAGGCAGAAGGTGATTGCCAAGAATGAGTACTTCTTTACATTTAAAGAAATATTTATTATAATAATAGAAAGAGTCAATGTTAAATTCTGTTTCCAGTCAAAAGCAAGAAGAAGGAAGAAGGAAAAAAAAAAAAAAAAAAAAAGAATTAGCCGGGCCTGGTGCCTCACGTCTATAATTCCAGCACTTTGGGAGGCACTGGCAAGAGGACTGACTGAGACCAGGGGTTCAAGACCAGCCTGGGAAACTTGGCAAGACCTCATTTGTACAATAAATCAAAAAATTAGCTGGGCATGATGGCACGTGCCTGTGGTTCCAGCTGTTTGAAAGGCTGAAGCAGAAGAATCGCTTGGACCCAGCAGGTCAAGGCTGCGCTGGCCGTGAGCGTGCCACTGCATTCCAGCATAGGTGACAGAGTGAGACTCCTACTAATAAAATAAAATAACACAGAATGGAAATTGTGGATAGTAGTACATTTTAATAGCAAGTGTGAGGTCTAGAGCATAAACTAGCAGGGAATATACTTAGAGCAGGAAAACACTAGATATCTAGGTTAGATGCTTTATCCTTATTCTCAGTTGACTGACATTACACAAGGAGTGACTGAGATTCAGTAGGTGTTATCATGACTTATCAGCATTTGAGTTACTATTGATTACAATGAAACTTATGAGCAGATTGCTGTTCAAATGTGTGTAAATGTACATGGCTAGGCTATAAACACATAAGACATACTTATTATTAATGGCATTTAATGCTATACCAGAGGCAAAAATTCAATCTAGAGTTAAAAAAAGATAATTATAGAAGTGGAGAAAGGAAAAAAATGCAAAGTTTTATGATAGTGGTCAAAACATGGGTCTGATTGTTAGCTATAGAATTGACATGAAGCTGGGCTCGGTGGCTCAGCCTGTAATCCCGCGCCTTTGGGAGGCTGAGGTGAGTGGATTACCTGAGCCCGCGGGTTTGAGACCCGCCTGGGCAAGCAAGACCTCATCTCTACAATAAATCAAAAAAAAATTAACCAGGCGTGGTAGCGCGCGCCTGTAGTTCCAGCTGCTTGGAAGGCTGAGGCGGAAGGATAGCCAGAGCCCAGCAGGTCGAGGCTGCGGTGGCCGGGAGCGGCCACTGCACTCCAGTCTGGGCGACAGAGTGAGACTCCAACTCAAAAAAAAAAAAAAAAGAATTGACATGAAGATACTGATGTTTCACTGTCTCAACCTATATGATGCTAATGGCTATGGATTTCATAGATGCATAGAAATGGGAGCTACAAGTCCTATTATTTCATGGTGTTCATTATTCTTCCAGACCAGGATTTGTTGCCACAGTCTGTTTTCCAGTGCCCTGCTCGGTCCAATTTTAGATGACTCAAACCATGGAGCTACCACTATTTATCTTGGGGGATTTTCCACCCGCTGAAATATCAAAGTTAAAATGTTTCCCTTTGTTAGCTTTGAACTTCAGCTTGCCCATTTTGTCTCTTTACTTGTCATTCTGCTTCTTTGGTTGCTCTGGTCTTGTATAGACTTTTCCAAATGTAATGCTCACCAGCAAGCCACCTAGTTCAAGAATATGTTTATTTCTTAATCAGAAAGATGGCCGACCAGAGGGCTATCATTAAATTTGCCTTAGTCTTTTGCATTAGAATTCTCATCTTACCCACCTGGAATAATTTCTCCATAGCATATTTTTATTTTTAGAAATGTAAACTGGGTTACACAATGCTGAATGACAATGTCAAAAACAGGGAATTTCAACACTGTGGGAAGAAAACTCCATAAGTATTTGTTTGCAAATTTAGCACATAAAAGTAGTGTTAAGAAAATTCTGCTTTAATCACTTTTTATTCCCCTATAGTCCCCACCACTCCTCCCTCACTGTGGACCTATAATTTATTTTCAATGACACTGAAGTAAACACTTAAGTGTCAGTATATCAGTATATCAAAGTTTCCCTGGCATGCCTCTTCAGTGAACCACACATTAAGACCGAAGAATATAGCAACAGCCACAGCACCTGAAGGTTGACTATGAAATTGTCCCGGTCTTGAGAGAGGTGTTGTTGTCACCTGATGATTCCAAGTCAACTGGCGGTTCCTTGGTCAGGAACATGAGAGACAGCATTCATTGATCAAATTCTCTTTGAATTTCACTGTAGTTCTGTACTTAAATATCACCTCACAACTATCTCAGTGTGGTATATATTTTAAGTGAAATCTTAATACTGTCTGTGTAATTCTAGGAAACACAGTAACATCCAAAAACTTAATACACCAGTGCAATATGTATCAGTTCACAGGCATGCCAACTGAGAAATGTAGCCAAGAAGAACACTTCACATAACTGGCTAATTGAAGTTTAACTTAATGTACAGTTTTGTCTATGTTGAAGGACCATTCTTTTTTAAAGAGGGAAAGTCTCTGACTCGCCTGTGTGTAAAAAATTGAGTCTAGAGTGCCTATGTCTGGTTAAATGGCAGTTTTTGTTTCATTTTCAGTCTGTCACAGATTAATACTTTTATAAAATATGTTAAAAGTGAAATACTGCAAAAGTGAAACAAAAACTGAAAACATATAAGATCAAATTCAAAAGACTTTTTAAAAACTGTCAAATTGCCATAAAACTTTCTAAGTAATTACTCTGAATTTCTAGACTGAACTCATTGATAAACAGATCCCAAATTGCTTGCTATTGACCCCAGGGAACACACTTTGAAGAACATTGGGTTAGCCTAACACAACTGTGAGTTGCACACACAAGAAGTGATTAGCATCTTTGTGATCATCAAATACATTAAAATGTATTGATTTTTTTATGTCCATTAAGAAAGAATAAGGAAGTTATTCTAACAATGGGTAAGATTGGGATAAATTTACTTCTCAGCTAAACAGTAGCCCTTGTCTGTTTTTAAGCAAATACTTTTTACAAAAGAGTTAACTATTAATTGCTTTGTTACAGATTTCTTTTTTACGTCAAAGAAGAGTATGCATTATGTCAACTGTCCACTTAGGCATAAGCAATCCATTGGATCTGAAGCTTGCATATGCTCATTTTTCAAACATTATTATGGTACTTTACTAGCAAATCAGTGTCACATTCCTGCATGATGAAACTCAGCCTATTATTAATCATCTTATATGTGACTTGGGATCTCATTTTCTTCTAAATGTTGTCAGTGGAGTACTATAGGCTTCTGCTGTTTTCTTTCAGCGAATTCAAGGTCGAAAAGCCAGCCTAGAGGAAATACAGCTTGTTCATTCTGAACATCACTCACTGTTGTATGGCACCAATCCCCTGGATGGACAGAAGCTGGACCCCAGGATACTCCTAGGTCTGTACGGGCCTCCATTCTACTGAGAACAGCACATTCCAGCACTGTCATTAGTCAATGCTGGTGTCAGTTCAAAATACTTGGCAAACAGTGTGACAAAAAAAATCAGTTCTTCCAACAGCTTTGCTCTGTAGAATGAGTCGTTTACAATAGAAGCCAACGTAGATTTTAAAAATCCTACATTAGAATATGACAACGCATGTTCCATGATGTTTACTTGAAATTAACTTTCATTTGACTAGCACTTTTTACATACAGGAACTATGCATTGCTGACTTTGTTTTCTTATGTTTTTAAACAAAAAGAGAAAAAGATTTTCACATTCTTTATGCAAATTTATCTTCACCTTTCCCACTATTTTGTATCTTTTTTTAATGATTGTATTAGACAAAGAGAATAGCACAACATATTTTAACATATTTAACATATTCTCTTTACATAAAGTACTTCTTTTTTGCTGCAGATACTATATAATAAACATTCTTATTTTAACATCAATTAATAATCCTGTTCAATTTATGAAGTCAAAATACTCAAGCACTTAAATATAGGAAACTGTGCCCATGTGATTGTTTTTTAATTTAGCTAAGAAAAATAACAAGTTGAAAACCTCTTCTATTTAAAACAACAACAACAACAACAAAAACAACTATGGTCCTAAAGTATAAATCTACCTAAGCATAAGACTGGGCACCCTTGGACTTTATTGAAATGGGCTGGGATTGATCAAATTGTGAATATGAATACACACATAGGTATTTGAGAAATATTCCTAAACAATCATTATTCCACATTTTAAGAGAAAAGACATATTTTTAGAAGAAATGAAGTTTTAAACTTTGGCAATATCAATTTTTTGTTTATGAAACACAGAAATATTAATACATTTTAAAAAAGAAATTGAACACTTGGGAACAAACCTGATTTTCTCAAAATATTCAATGTATATATCATTTTAAAATTTGATAATTTACAAATGAGTTTCAGTATATAATTTGGAACTTGTACAGAGGTCCTTTTCATGTATATATGTGATGAAAACACCAACTACCTATGATTAAATCAAAAAAATTTAATCTAAGTAAATTAGTCATTTATCTCATTTTTGAATATTTAATATGAAGTAATAATCATATGATAGATGATTTTATAGTTAGCATTCTATACACATGTGGAGTTTCATAGACATCTCTCAGTGATCAGTGCATCAATTGCAATATTGTGTTGAGGCTACATGAATACACATGAAAAGGGATGCTGCATTCTGTCAGGCCTTGAGGTCGTGTGCTGAACTCAACTTTGATAATACTGCTGAACGACTTCCCTGATGTATCCAGTTTAGCTGATTTTCTTCAATCTCATTTTTAAGCAAATAGTCCCATTCCTTTAAAAGTTTAACTTTTTGTACTTTTTTGATCTTTCTGAAACTTGAATTCTTGTGACTTGAAAAAACAAATCATCTAAAAGACCCTGTTGAAGTTGCCATATATGAATATACAGAAATGCATGAGCATCAAGATTTTTTTTTTCTTGATCCATTCCTTTCAATCCCACACATCCCCTAACTCACCCAAGTCCTCCCAACACAGTTGGGGGTTGGGGGTAGTTGTTTCTTCTGGGTTAAATTGATACTATTGCTCTTGATAGTTATGTTCTAGAGTTAGGAGGAAGAATTCAAGTGAGCATTCAGTATGACCAGACCTATCAGTCTTTGTATCTTGAAAGACATCAAAAGATTATAAAAATAATTAGATTTGAGAATGGACATCATTTATCTCTTTAAATACTCTAGACCCTGTAAGGTGACACTTTAAAAACATTCTCTCCAATCATTTCTGGTGCAGGATTTTCCTTGGCATTAATATTCCTGTCATTCTTATTACCAGTTTCCCGTATCTTATGACAAGTCAGATTTTAGTGCATTGATAATGGAATATAATATAATTCTAAAAATAAATCCAGTCAATTTAAATAAAAATTTATTGCATATTACTAATTTTAAATGATCAACTATTTGTCTGATTTGTATTGCATAAACATTACTAAACAAAAATTTCCTAAGTCAGACATCATTTATTTTTTCTAATTCTTCTATGGCTGAATAATTTTTTAAATTTAGTTTTAAAAAATTATTTTATAATGTTATCATATTATCTTTATCCCTTTTCATTGGCTATACATAAAGAATTCAGACATTAACATATATATTTTTTAATTTCACAGGTATCATACTAATATACTCTTGTAAAATATTCAAGATACAGAGATTTCCTTGTTAAGAGCAGCAATATAAGAAAACTTTATCCCTTCCCAGAAATTTTTTTGACATGTGTGTTATGGTGCCAGTATTCCAGTTTTAATATACTTCTTTGATTTGTTTATATTTCTGTTAAGTCTCATCATGTTTAAATGAAGATCTTTACATGTAACTAGATGTCTTTTCACTTGTGCATGCATTTTTCTTTATCATTTTTCATTTGCTAGCAGTTGCATTTGAAAAACCAACTGATACAATTTATTGTTTTTAAAATAAACTGTTCTATGACAATAAAGGCTCTTTAGACTTTTACTAACATGGCATGCAAATTTTGCCACTAACCTGTTTTCAGTGTTTATTTATTTCATTGATCATCACTAGAGCAAATGAATAGGATAGGTGAATTGGAGGTTTGTACCTGGTTCTACCCCTGATTTGCTTAAGGACCTATCTGAGTTACTTCAGAACCATTTGACTGTAAGACAGAAATGTTTACTGCCTTTTTGTTTAATTACTTCACAGGCAGATTTTAGTGTTAGAGATTTAGGAACAGTTACAACTCTTTTCTTAATTCATGCTGTAGATAATGTCGAAAATAAAAGTACATGTAAACAAAACATTAACTAAAAAAACTAGTGAAATACCACTTGTAGGAGACAATCACAATTAAGATTTTGCCATATATTTTTAAAATATATATTTACATGTATATTAAAATTATGTAGATTTCCAAATGGGAATCTCCTCCCATGGTGTTTTGTTTAAAAACTTATGAATGTTAGAGACGCTTATGGTATAGTTGGTCTTAGCCATATTTTTAGTAGATATAGTTACTTATAGTCAATTATACTTAGCTATATCTGAAGTAGAAATTAAGGCTGTCTGCACATTTGGAAAGATGTTTTAATACATTAAAGATTTTTAAAATAACAACGTATGGTATCATAAACATTGTGGTTCAAAACAATCCTTTGGGGGAACATAATAATAGCTGAGTTAGTTACTATAAATTATACATTTAAAAAATTCAAATAGATAATATGGGCATGTAGGATAATTTTAAAAATTATGACCCAAATTTCATGAGAGTGTATTAGTTCATGTTGGGCAATAGACTCTATGTGTAACAAGTATTTGTGTTGATCTGCTTTGAGTTCTTACCTGGGTACACACACACACACACACACATAGAAAGAGCAGTTGCATTTTGAAAATTAACTCTATTGAGTAATTGGTCTAAACTTTTATTAATTTCTTTCTGAATGCAATTATAAATATCATGTAACATAATATTATGTTAATAAACACAAAACATTTTTTAAAAAACATTTATATCCACAATTTATTTATTTTTTTCATGTCTTCTTACTGTATAGGTGATGACTCTCAAAAGTTTTTTTCCTCATTACCTTGTGGTGGACTTGGGGTAAGTATGAGTCTGTTTACTGCTTTTAAATAACAAAAACTCACAAAAAGTCTTTTTTATTTATCTATTTAGCTATGTTTAAGACTGTTTCTCAGTCAAGGTTATACTATACTTCAGGACTGCCTATATAATTTGCAGGGCTAAATGCCAAATGAAACATGGAGCTTTTTGTTTAAAAATTTTATTAAGAATTTGAAGATGGTGGCAATGTAGAATTAAACCAAGTGATGCCCTTCTAACTGTAACTTACTGTGTGACTGTGTGCATCTCTACTAGACTTTTTTATATCTGGAGAATAGGTATCACAAGAAGTTTTAACACAGTTTTGCAGCAGAATTCAGTTTTTCAGTAGAATCACACTGAGTATGCACATACCTCATATTCCTGCTGAAAATGGCATAAACTTCACAAAGAGCTTTGCATCAAGGGACATTTTGTTTGTGAACCCCTGGAGTCATTTCTGTCTTCAATAATTAACGAAACCTTTGACCCAGAATATTTCTACCACATTTCAAAGACAAATTTGTTAGAACCCAGCAACATATGAGGAAAAAATGCCTACATTTTTGTGGATGATTAGAACATACCCTATAACCTGCAATCTATTTAAAGTTAACCCATACCAGTAACAAACCATCATCCTGTAGAACTAAGTGCTAAGTTTTGTTAGGACAACATAATTCTAAGTAATGTTTCCAAGGACTAAGGTATTTAAGTCAATTACATTTCCTGGATATTGAAGGGAAAGACCAAAATTAGTCACCTTGTATCATAATTTAGATTTTTTTGTGATAACTAAATTTTATACAGGAAAATATCATATATCTTCAGTTCATTCTATCATTTTGATGATGCCAGATTTAGCGAGAGTTATCTTTTTGTTCCTTCTCCAGTGATTCTACTTGCTCTGAAAAAAGAATGTCAACTGCAATCATATGTATTTGTGTGGATTTTACACTTTACCAGCATACAACCGAGTTTCAAAACAGCCTTGTAAAATAGTCATATTATTGACTATATTTGGCAGATAACAACTTGAAGGTACAGAGAAGTGAAGTTATTTTTATGAAGTCACACAATAAAGGATGAAAAGCTGAAAGTGGGGAGTTGATGTACATATGCTTGTGAAGACATTTCAAAACACTTTCTAGACCCTTCCATTACTTTTTTTTTTTTTTCCAATACCAAACTAGCCACACCATCCACCAAAGCACCAGGAATTTAGCAGAATTGCTGATGTAAAGTGGCCCCTTTGTTACAACACACCAATGACTTTTGCTTTTTGACCACTAGCATAAGACAGTCATCATTTTGCATTATTCTTTGCTCAGTTTTTTGTTTTTTGTTTTTTTTGAGTTGGAGTCTCACTCTGTCACCCAGGCTGGAAGGCAGTGGCACGCTCCTGGTCACCGTAACCTCAACCTGCTAGGCTCAGGCAATCCTTCCGCCTGAGCCTTCCAAGTAGCCGGAACTACAGGCGTGTGCTGCCATGCCCAGCTAATTTTTTGATTTATTGTAGAGATGAGGTCTGGCCAAGTTGCCCAGGCTGGTCTAGAACCAAAGGGCTCAGGCAATCCTCTCACCTTGGCTTCCCAAAGTGCTGGGATTATAGACATGAGCCACCACACCCAGCCTCTTCTTTGCTCGGTTTTAGCCAATCTCCTGGAGAACCAGGAGTTTGCAAAATCATTCTAGAAAGTAGAAGATAAAGGATTATCTTTAAAAGGATTTTATTGAGTTTGTGCTTATTTTCTAACATCCCAAGCAACTATTTTATTATACTGGTTGCCCACCTTCAAGTGAGACAAAAAATGAAACAGCACTCAAGACTACTTAAAGGGAACAGTGATGGGGAGAAAATCAAGGCTGTTAAAAGAGAGGTGACCATCAAACCCCACTCACTTAAAAGTACAGGCAGTGCCTGAGTTACAACGATTTGATTTGTAATTTTTTGACTTTATGATTGTGCAAAATGATATACATTCAGTATAAACCATACTTCAAGCACCTATACAACCATTCTGTTTTCCACTTTCAGTATAGTATTCAGTAAATTACATGAGACCTTCAACACTGTATTATAAAATCAGCTCTGTGCTAGACACTTTGGCCGAACTGTAGGCTAATGTAAGTGTTCTGACACTCTTAAGGTAGGCTAAGATAAGCTATGATGTTTGGTAGATTAGGTGTATTAAATGTATTTTCAATTTATAACAATTTCAAATCACAATGGGTTTAGTGGGATGTAACTCCATTGTAAGTCAAGTAACATCTGTACGTTTAACATGACTGACAACTGAATTGAGGACAGCTCCTGTAGGATTCACCTCCCAAATCTGACCTAGAATGTGCCTTTAACTCACTTTTTCTTGGACATAAAATTCTTCTACTCAACTTCTCTAAACCCAAAGTAACTTATTTTTCTTCACCCATAATTACTCTAGTGAACTCTTAGAAGTGACCAAGCGACGAATATTGACTGCTGCTCCTGGCCCTGTATGTCCAACATACAATGTGGATCATAAAATAAGTCCTTAAAAATGTCCCCAGACTCTGACCTAATCTAACTGGGTGGCAGCAGTAGTGATGGGTAAATCTGGCATGGGCCTGAAGAGACAGGAGAAGGAGGCCTGCATTAGTTTGACTCTTTCAGTGCTGGAGAAGGCTGGAGAAAAGCTCTGTGCCAAATTGGCCTGTATGTCTTGTGGTGGTGTTTAGCAGGTCCAGGTGAGTGAGAGAGAGAGAGAGAGAGAGAGAGGCGGAGAGAGAGAAAGAGGGAGGGGGAGAGAGAGAGAGAGAGTGTGTGTGTATACAAGCTTGCACTTGGAGACATTCTAGTGAATTAGTTTGATTCAGCTGGTTTTTTGTTTGTTTGTTTTTAGGAGCCAAATCGTGTTCTTAGCCATTCAGAAGCCATCTTCACCCTCAAGTTTTTTATTTTGATATAATCCCAGGAGAAACCTTGGGTCCTCTGGATTTCAACCAATCTAAATTTTCACCTCTAGAACAATCCCAGACATACTAACTATACAAAAGATACTCAGTAGGAACTTGGAGTAGCCCAGCTTAGCACCTAGAACAGTGGTCCCCAACATTTTTGGCATGAAAGACTGATTTCATGGTAGACAATTTTTCCATGGACCGGGGTTACGGGGGGTGGGGGGGGGGTAGGGAGGGCTGGTTTCCAGATGATTTAAGTCATAAATGTAATGTGCAGGCTTTTCAATTATTATTGCATTGTAATATGCAATGAAATAATTATAAAACTCACCATAAAAAAAGAGGCACAGATAGAAGTAGCAAATAAGATAATAAGAAGGCCTCATGCAAACTAAAGTAAGTGTTGAATTTTCATTTAAAGCCTGCCACGAGACGCAACCATATAATTGAAGTACATAACTCACTGACCACACACTGATAGGGTTTTGATATGAGTAGTTTGCAAGCCGTTAATTTTCATGGTCTTTGTGCAGTCAAACCTCATCACTAATGTTAATCTATATTTTCAGTTGTTCCTCAGCAGAAGCATCACTGCATCAGCTCCACCTCAGATCATTAGGCATTAGAGCTTCATAAGGAGCATGCAACCTAGATTCCTTGCATATGCAGTTCACAATAGGGTTCCTACTTCTATGAGAATTGAACGCTGCCACTGATCAGATAGGAGACAGAGTTCATGCAGTAATGCGAGTGTTGGGGAGTGCTGTCAATAAAGATGAGGATTTGCTTTCTTGTCCTCTGGTTACTTACTGCTGTGTGGCCCAGTTCCTAACAGACCATGGACCAGTACTCGTCTGTGGCCAGGAGTTTGGGAACCTCTGCCCTAGAGTGCTTAGGAACTACTGAAATGGCTTTTGTCTTACGGTGCTGTTCTGGCTCAGATGATTTAAGATGGAACCACTGTTTTCAGTTCTGAAATACTCAGTAATTCCCAATAGTTAAAGTAAACTTTGATTCCTTAGAATGTATAACTTCATTCTAGATGGGTTTGATACATACCTACTGAATGCTGAGGGGTTAATTGACTTTTGTGAAGACTACCTGGGATATTATGAAATCAGAAAGTCTCTACTTATTAAATTTTCCCCTAAAGTTGCATGTGGTAATTAAAGGGTTGGTCAAGCAGCTCAGTGAGCGAATGGCATTTAAGGTACATTAAAATGTGCTCTCCTGAGCTGCATTTTGAGCAACGCTCTCAAGGCTTCTGAATTCCTTTGCGCTTGCTTCTCATTTTGTTTGGTGACTCTGGCGTGACTCAGTTCTGATTACCATGTGATTACATTACAAGAAAATGCACAGTTGAAAAGAACATTTGACCAGATCCCAGGACTTGGTCATTTTGGAGTGGAATAGATAATCAAGGGACTCTGGAAACAAAAGCCAGTGCAGGACCACTTTTAGTTCTCACTCCTCAGGGTATATCACTAAAAATAGTGATCATTTTCCTGGCCATCTGACCTGCTGCTGTGTGAAGAAATCTTGAAGTCATTTCTCAGCCTTATTTTCCCCCATCACTTGATAGGCCACAAAAAAACCCACAAAAGCAAGGACGAGCAGGCTTTTATGATAATGTCGTCATCAGCTCCCAGCTTCAAAAGCTCCTGCGGCTTTTGAGTTGTCATTTATAACTTGGAACTGAATCGACCCATAATTCCCCTGATACACTTAGAGAAATTGATAACAGACTCTGCGCTTCTTTTATGGCTCGGAGGAGGCAACTCCAATCACATCACTATTGGCAGGCAATATTATTTTTTGACATGGTTGTAAAAGTATAAAGGGGTTTATGGCATTTGTTTAGATGAGGAATGGGCTCTCAAGCTGTGCTGGGGTTTACGGGACCAGATCAGTGAGAAGCAAAGGGAATATGATGTTTGCAAACAGGATATGATTTTATATAAGTTTGGGTTTCATGCTCTGTTCCCTGGGGAAAGCCCTGCAGACAGCAGAGAATTCCACTTTTATCCTACAACAGACGAGCTCTCAGTGCCAAGAGGCAGAAAAATAAACGTGGTCAATGGGCAGTGTCAGACCCTTGATTGGAAAAGGAGGAACTGTGGAGGAGGCAGAACAATTTCCCAGGAGGGATGAGGAATTACAGGGCACTGGCAGAATCCAGGAGGCCTGTATCGCTGGTTGAAGATATGCCAAAAATGAGGCTCTGGGAGGTTTCACCAAGGCACCTTCTCCAGTGGCAACTCGGTGAACCTGTGAACACAAAACCAGTTTTTTATGACAAACTTTTACTTTCTCCATAATCTATTTGGTTACACCTAGACCTAATACACATAGAAAGGTCATTTTGTGATTTAGGGAGGGAAAGATGAGGAAAAGGATTAGGTAATTGTAGGGGGTGGTAATTTAAGGCCCATCTGGATTGCTCTGAGGTTTTCTGCAGACATGTCAATTGTATACTACCTATACTCACCACGCAGGAGGCAGGTTTGGACGACATGTCTTCAATTTTCTTTCATCCTCTCAGAATTAAAGTGCAAATGTTTCCCTCTGATATACAAATTTACATATATGTGTACATATACTGGGGTGCCAAAAAATAGTATGCACACTTTAAGAGATGTTATCTATGTTTTACTTTTAGTTTGCTGTCATCAGAATTGTCCAGACGCTGATGGTAACCACTTTGGTCACCTCTTGTAACTGCAGTAGTCAAACGTGACTTGTGTTCACCTACAGTTTTAATGCTTTCTTAAAATATGTATACATTTTTGGTACCCTCTGTATATGCACACAAGTATTATATATATAAATATTATACATATATATTACATATCTATTCAGAAGAAAATGCCATCTGTTATCTTATACTTGTATTGTTTTTGCACTTAAAATACCACATTTGTCTTTTATGTTTATTCTCCCTAGTAACAGTAAACACTGTTCCATTGGTAAGCCTTATGAATAGCTGGTCTGATTTTTCTTCTCTGTTTTTCCCCCCATCACTCTTGCCCTTGGTGTTGGCTAAAGTTGCACCAAATTTTGTTCTCTATTAAAATACTAGGAAATGGCTTTTATTCTGTGACAAAATCTATGGACATGTGGTTAAATTCAACGTGACAAAAGGGTTTGGCTAATAATACATTTTACTGCTATGATTTAGGAAGGTCTTCTTTGAAAGCAAACTCATATTTTAGAAGGCATAATATATGCAGTCTGAGGAAGGCTGGAGGGCAGGAGAAGGAAGACAAAGCTTATTGCCCATGATTAGACAAGGTATAGAATGCAAAGACTCATGAGACAAGACCCTGCCTCAATTGCTCTGGGCCTGACCATTGGGCTGATTTGGATAAATGTCCTCAGGGAGCACAGAGGAGGAGGCTTTCAAAACAGAAAAGAAAAAAAGAGGGGTGAGGGCTACTGAGGCAGTCATAAACTAAATCTTCAAAAATAATTAGTAATAGATGTGTTAGGGTATGTGTGAGTTATGTGTTAACGGAGGTGGTGTGCATATTGGTTTGGGGGAGGCAACCAGCCATTGACTGTTCAGACAATTGAACACACCATATTTTTGACAATTGCACCAAGCTGTTGCCAATTAGTAGGCAAAAAGAAAAAGAAAAAATGACTTAATGCTTCTGCCAACATTTTGGATCTTCCTAAAGTTTAGATACTGGCTCAGGAACCTCTTTCTTCATGTGTGATACCCACCCAATTATCCTGAGAGGGCACAATGCCTTTGGTTACATCAGCAGAGAGAGGAAGGGTGGCATCTGTTTCTCACATGCTGTAATCAGGATGATGTTGATTCCCCTCATATGCATGTTCAGCTCAAACCTGGCTTGCAATCAGCACTTCATTTCCTCCACTGCTGCTATCAAAGACGCATCATGATCCTCTTCCCTCCAGCACAATAAAGGATCCACCCTGATTTGGAATCTCTCTTTTCCCCATCTCTCTTTCTTAATTGTATTTGCATTTTCATTAGCTTTAAATTTGATGCAAATGATACTAGAAAGAACACCCCACAGCACCTGGAAAAAGTAAAACCAATAAGCCATCTTCTTGAAATTGTTTGAAAATTTTGTTTCGTGCTGTGAATGCTATGAAAAGATCATGTCTCCAGACTTGGAAAATATAGTACAAAATATTATTCAAATCCCAGAATTCCTTCTAAATGACAAAGGAAGTTTCCAGTATTACATAAATTATGCTAATTGTGTATAGTCAGTAAGAGTTGTAAGGACATAGTACCTACAAAGATATACTTATATACATTACTCTGTGCTTACTACAAAATGTGTAATTTTATAGAATCATTAAGCATTTAACGCCCATCGCAGGAAAGAAAAAATTAGAAATGAAAATCCTTAGCTTCCTCCTTAATTCACTTTGTTTTGTAGCATCTTATTTGCAAGTAAATTCTTTCTATTGCTTTGACATTATGACTAAGCACAACAGGATGCATTTTGAAATGAGAATACTTTATTTTCTTAGTTAAAGTTAACATAAATATCACAAAGTTATTAAAATTCTTCTGTTGACAAAATGAGATGGCTGAAAAATGCCATCATCAAAGCTTGACGGATGTATTTTTTTACATTCTCAGGATCACAATAGTTATTTTAAATAAATATAAAAGCAATTATGTTAACCAAAGTAATTTCAATAGCAAGGAGGCAAAAAACATTTCCATTTCCTGAGTTTCTTTTCCCATAGTTTTTTCTCTGTTCTATAATAATTTTCTCTAATTTCCTATGTGCCCTGATTATAAACATTGAGACAAGAAGAAATTGAAACTTAGACTTTCTGGTTGCTGAAGGTAAATGGATTTGAGGAACTTTGAACTTCTATGTAACTAAGAAAACTTATGGTTCCAAGAAACAAAGACTGAGAAAATAAAACATAATTGAATACATTTGAAAATATGATCATCTACTAATTGCTACTTCTGTCAAGGAGACATAAGGTTTTAGTTCAAATAGAAATTTAAAGTAGACAAAGGGAATGGGACAACCTAGAAAAAAGGAATCTTGTAATAGCCTGAGTGCAGCTAAATCTAGGCCCACTTCAGCTTTTCCTCCTAATATGGAAACAACAGCATTTGTATAATTCCTTTGTCACATTTTCATTCGAAATAGTTCTAGATTTAGAGATTCACCACCTTAACAAACTAATATTCAATATAAAATATTGACATGTCATTACTGAATTTGTCTTTGTGAAGTATTTTAACCAAAAATTTAGTAAAGCATAACTTTTAAACTTTCATTAATGTATAGCAGTATAATTTTTTGCAAATTTCCAAACTAACATAAATTAGCTTACCAAGTGCTTGAATTGTTAGCAGGCAGTTCAGAGCAGAGTCCCTAAGATTTCATCATTCCAAACCTCATGAAGAATCTATAAATTTTGATCTTTAGAACAACAGTATCATTACTACTATATAGTGTCTTATCTTTAAATATAAAATAAGTAACATTAAAAAATTGAATGACTAAGCAATGATTCATTTAACAACAAAGCATGCAATCATTGTTTTTATGAAAACTGATAAGACTAGTAAAGGACTAATATATAAGAGAATTATATACATCTGAAATCATTTGGTTAATTTATTCCATTATGCTCTAAATAACATTATTTACATAATCTCTAATTGATATTTACTATAGATACACACAGGCATACCTTGGAGATATGGCAGATTCAGTTCCAGACCATCACAATAAAGCGAATATCACAATAAAGTGAGTCAATATGAATTTCTTGTTTTCTCAGTACATTTAAAAGTTATGCTCACACTCTGCTATAGTCTATTAAGTGCAATAGCATTATATCCAAAAAACAATGTACATATCTTAATTTAAAAATACTTTATTGCTTAAAAATGCTAACAATTATCTGAATCTTCAGCAAGTCATAATCTTCTGGCTAGTGGAGGGTCTTGCCTCGTTGTTGAGGTACTTGATCTGAATTAGGCTTCAGGTTAAAGGAATGTTGTGGCTGGTTTGATTTTCCATCCAGACCACTCAAAGATTCTCCATGATTAGCAATAAGGTTGTTTGCTTTCTTATCATGTGTGTTTTCTCTGGAGTAGCACTTTTAATTTCCTTTAATAACTTTTCCTTTGCATTTACAACTTGGCTGACTGGTGCAGGAGGCCTAACATTTGGCCTATCTTGGCTTTCAGCATGCTTTCCTCATCAACCTTCTTCAGCTTTTGATTGAGAGTGAGAGATGTGTGACTCTTCCTTTTGCTTGAGCACTCAGTGGCCAGTGTAGGGTTATTGCTTGGCCTAATTTCAATATTCTTGTGTCTCAGGGAATAGCGAGGCCTGAAGACAGCAAGAGACATGAAGAAATGAATGGGAATAATTCATTCGTTAAGTCTGCTGATTTACATGGGCATGACTCTTGGCACCCCCAAACAATGACAATAGTAATATAAAAAAAAACCCACTTACCATGGATCATCATAACATATATAACAATAATGAAAATTTGAAATATCACAAGAATGATCAAAAGACACAAAGGCACAAAGTTAGCATATGCTGTTGGAAAAAGTTGCCAACAGACTTGCTCCACTTGGGGTTGTTACAAACCTTCAATTTGTAAAAATTGCAGTATCTGCAAAGCTCAATAAAGTGCTTATGAATAAAATGTGGTATGCCTGTGTAGCTGTCCTCCTGACAATCTGTAAAGACTTCTTAAGATGATTCTGCATCATTTTGAAATATGATCATTCAAGGAGCTAGAAAAGATCAAGACCTACAAGTATTAAAGTTATTTGCTGCTAAATAGATCACAGTTTCCCCCTTTATTCTATTTCCTCTTTTCCATAAAGGAAATTTGAAATCCTTTCATTCATTATTAAATAAACGTGTATTGAGAGTCTCCTATGTGCTAAGTATGAAGCCACGTCTACCTTCATACTTTGTGTTAACATTTTAATGTTTTATTCCTTTTCAGTTCCCACTCCTATATCTTATTATATGTATCACTTGGACTCTGTTAATTTTCTTTGATTCCTATTTGTCAACTCTGGTGGAAAAGACCTGTGAGTTCATGGGATATGGACAGAAGATAATCAGAATATCTGGACTCATTTTAACAAGATTCAAATTCAATTTTCTATGAAAACTTTTCTGCAAAAAATAGCCTTTCTGCCTCAACATTATTATTACTATTTTTGATGGAAGCATCAGATTCTGATTCAGAAAGCTAAGAAGCACAGTATTCAACTTCAGTCCATATTCCATTAATAACAAACATGAAAGAAGTTAAAAAGCCAGTACTAACTGAAGCAGACTGTTCTCTTTACTCTGGACTCATCATATTCACAGCTTTTGGTGGCTATCACAACCTGGGTTAGAAATCATTCACTCACTTATTCATTTATTTACACAATAAATATTTTGAGTGCTTATTAGATGCCAAAAACTACAGATATTGTGCTGAACAAAACAGAAGAGAACTGTATCTTGAAGGAACATGTATTCTAGTTGGGAAGATAGATAAGCAAATATGCATGAGTTTAAGTATCTGTGTATGTGTGTGATGATGAATGCTATAGGAAAAAGAAAGCAAGAAAGGTAGTATGAAGTCTTGCAGGATTGGGGCACAACATTGGTGTCGCCTTTTGAAGATTGAAGTTGATGGGTGAGACTTGGGAGTCCTGGCTTCATATGGTGACTGATTTGAAGAGGGGCAACAGAGACTAATGAGATTCATATTGAGAGTTCAAGGCAGAGTGGTGGGGAAGAAAGGAAGATTCAGGGTAGAGAAGGGGCTTGCCAAGAGTTTTCAGAATCTTGGGGTTTATAGGCATAACTTAAGATCCTGACATATCTCTTAAGATCTAGCTTAAGAGGGTGGAGGCACATGGGCACTCAAAGATCTTGGACTCAGTAGCAGACTCTGGACTGTAAGATATCTGTCTGGGTGGCTCCAGATCTTAGCAGCGTTATGTCTATTGGTGTTGCCAGTGTCTGGGGATGCTATTTTGACATACTTTTCTATTTAAATTGACCAGCTACAAATTAGATACAGTAGCCTAACACCTGCCCATTTTCAAGTATGATAAAAATATTCTGACATTTGCATGACATTTCCAAGTGCTTTTTCATGTGCCTTTTGGTGGCTTCTTGAATGACACTGTTACATTATGGCCTTCGGTGTCTCTGACTATTCTCTCCTTATTGATATCTGAGCTGTGAGATCCAAGATAGCTGTTTGTTTGTTTTTTTAATCCCATTAGGTTAGTGCAAGGATCAAAGGATAATGACTTCTCAATTTCCATATATCAAATTTTATGTATTGTGTATCCACTGCAAGAAACGTTAACTTTGGAGTCTGAATTCCAGGGATACTATTTGCTATTAGCAATCAGATTCTGATTCTCAGTATCATCAATATTAAATGGAACAAATCAGTTAAAAAAAATTGTCTAATTTACCTAGGGCTAGGCTTTAACTATCCAAGTAAAATGAAAATTCTTAACTTTGACCTTAGTGGTATGCAGAGGGTTGACTTTAATCATGGGATTATTCATCAAGTATAGGGACAGGTTAGGTATCCTGTAGTGGGCAGAGCAACAGAGAATTCTTTGAAACATACTTCTATTGGTTCTCACAGAACCAATAGGAGTGATTCACAACCTCACAGCAGAGAGTAGTCTTTCTTTACACAAAGCTTCCAGTGATAATCTATGTCAGTCTCTTCTAATCCTTACAGCAGTCCTAGGGATCTTATTCCTAAGGATGTAGTTGAAACTTCCTATCCTACAGAAAAGGAAACTAAGACTCAGAGAAGGAACTTGTTCAACTCCCATGATTAAAAGGCGGTGGAGTAGAGATGGCTTGATTCCCAAGCTCTTAACCTCAATACTGTGTACACACAACTCACCATAATTTCAATCTCATATCATTGTCAACACTTCTTTCCCAAGCGAGAAGAGCCCTAGTTATAAGAAAGCACAGCTGCTTTTTTTTTTTTGCCAAGAACATTCTCTTTTTTATTGAAATTCCTGTGAAGCATTTAATCCATGCACTTAAACATCATACATTTTGAGTAAAAAATTATAAAGCTGTACACAGTATTTCAACCCTAACTAAAACACTGAAAAATCTCTGCCTTTGGACAAAACCATTGTAGGATGAGTTAGAGAGAATCTTCTTTCAAACACCTACTGAGTCAAAGTAAATTTTATTAAATTGCTCTCCATAGGAATAGGCTCTAACATATACGTTCCAGTGAATAAAAGGATTAGCATTTTATGAAGTGCCCTTTACATAGCGTGTACATCAGATTAAATGAAGCAGCAGTAGGAAAATACTCAAATGGTATTCTTTGGCTCTCTCTCTAACTGAATCTTTGTAGAACTGACTGAAATTGAATAACAACAATAGGAATTCTCAAATTTTTTGACTGTCCACATAGCCCACAGGAATCCATATATTACTTGAAAAATCTGTGAGTCCGTCAGTATCTTCAGTAAGGATCCTGAGAGTCTCAAGATGTATTTCTTTCCAGAACAAACATATTCCTCTACATATTCTTGTTACTGGCAAGTAAATAGCAAAGGGATATTTATCTGAAGACAAGGAGTGACTAAAAATTGCACATGCAAGGTCAATGGAACTGCCAGAAAGCAGTCGATCATACTGGGAGATGGCTTGTGGTGGAGCATTAATGCACACGGCGTGCCCCTTGTCTCCTTCAGCTGCCACATTAATAGTTCACGCCTTCTTTCCATATGGAATATCAGTCACAGTATTCATTCATCATATCCATGGTTTTACTTGGAATCTGAAGGTCTTCCCTGTAACTGCTCTGTTTCTTTTTCATCTCACCATGACTAAAGAAGCTAAGGTGTGGGCATTATAAGCTACAAGTGATCCCAGAGGAATGGGCTGTCATTCATGTCTTCCTCCCGGTGCTGAACAAAAGAGAGAAAGCATGTGGGTTTACCCACCCATTGTCATCATAAATCCATCCTGGCACCATTTCAAGACTCTCAGGGTTTCATCAGAACATCTAACATGAAATGAATACATACATTTAAGGAACTGGCATGTTGCGTCACATGGGAGAAGGGAGATCACCCATTGTTACAGGCTGCAGAGCTGACCGAAGAAGAATACAGTAAGGAATATCAAAAGTTCCTACTCCAGAATTATGACTCCCACCATTATACTACAGGAGGAAGAAGTGACAGTCATCCAAAATTATAGAGGGCTTTCGAGAAGTTTGCAAGTGTTGACACCTAAATAACTGCAGAACTGCCCCTGAATGTTTTTATTTTTTTATTTTAGGGGAAGCATCCTTTTGCCCACACTAAGTCTGAAGAACCAACAATGCAAAGGCTCTGTTTATTATTATTTCATTTATCTAAGCCTAAGCCTCAATTTCTTTATCTATGAAATAAGGCTAAACAAGCCTCCCTCATTGCATTATTGTGAGGGTCAAATGTGAAAATGCAGGTTATTGATGGAAGCCTGTGTAGAAATGTGCGCTGCTCCACGCTGTTGGGTAGACTTGAGTAGGTTCAGTTCTGCAGAGGGTAAGTAGGCTGCCTGCTTTGAAGGATTCGCCCAAGCCCTGCAACCTTGAGGTGTCACCTGACCTCCCTCCTCAACTGATGATCTACCACTAGGATCCTGGCACTGTGGGGAGATGAGTACGGAGAGGAGGTACATTGTTTTCAGAAGCCCTCATGAAAAACCAAATGGGCAGAGAAGCTGGATTAAGGAATTTCAACATCTAGATTCAAATCTTTATGTTGTCACTACTTCAAACGTGTTTCTCCAACTCTCAAGTGCAGGTTCCATTTCAGTCCAACTGGATAGGGTCTGAGTTTCTGCATTTCTCACAGCACTTGGGGGACGGCATTGCTCCTCACTTTTGGACTATATTTTGAGTGACTGGATCCTGTCAGACGATAAACACACAAATCATTTCACTCTTCTGGGCCTCAGTTTCTTTGCCTACGAAGTAAAGTGATAAATGAAATGTGATTTATCGCCTCCTCTGGGGATGAGATATGGCATTACTGTGTGGTAATACTTTATCCAAATTTAAAACAGCTTTTAAAAAAAAAACATTTTTCTTGAGAGATCAGATAGCAGGCTCCCATTAGCTTTTACTGGGGATCTAGTTGACTTAAGTCTTAAGCAGTCTGTCTCCCTTGGGCAAAAAGTGAGCAGAGAAGTTTCTATGAGCAGCAAGAGTGATCCATGACAACAGAGGTCCAGGACTCTGGGGACCCTGCAGATTTTTCTGGATCATTTAATAGGCATCAGCTCAGGAGGATGCATCAAGGGAAGCACGGAATGCTGACAAATGAGTGCTATAATTCTAAGCATGGTGCAAACTGAAGAAGAGAGAAGAGTTCGTCACCAAAGACCTGGACCTAAGCAGGGGAGGAATTTTTATACTGCAGTTTAGACATTTAAGCCACTGTAAAACCCTGTCAAGAACAGCACTACTAAAGGACTCACTTGCTCTCATTTATGAATTCATTCCTTTGGCAAAATCTATTAAGCATCTATTCTGTGCCAGACCCTGAAGATAGAGTGGTAAAGACAGACACCACAAACCCTACCTGTATGGCATTTGCACTAACTCTCATGGTGTATCATTAAGAAGAGAGCTATAGAACAAACAATATTTAAAATCTTTTTACACTGGGTACCTGGTATACTATTGGGGGAGAGAGGGCCTGGTAGAAGCCCAAATTTCACCTGCATGCAACCAACTTATGTAGTATATCCCCACTTGTACACCACAATTCTAAAATGAAAATAAAATATTTTTGAAGTTCATGTTTTTATTAGTCTAGCTAGGGCTGTCATAATAAAATACCATAGAATGAGTGGATTAAAAACAGAGTTATTTTCTCAAAGTTCTAGAAGCTAGAAATCCAAGAGCAAGGTATTGGTGGGTTTGGTAACTCCTAGGACCTCTCTCCCTGGTTTGCAGGCGGCCATCTTCTTATTGTGTTCTCACATATCTTTTCTCTTCTGCCTCTTTCTTTTCTTATAAGAATGTCAGTCAAATTGTATTGGGACCATTATGATCTCATTTAACTTTACCTCTTCAAAAGCCCTGTTGTTAAATCCAGTCACATTGCCAGTAAGAGCTTCAGTCTATGAATTTGGAGGAAATACAATTCATAACAATATCAATGTGCAGAGTTGACTTTGGTTGAAATTATAGATCTTTGTCTTATCAACAATATAACTTTGATCAAATGACTTAACTTCTTTAAAGCTCAGTTTCCTCTTTCATAAAAGTAGCTAACAATACATTGATGAGACTATCAAGAGGAACAAAAGAAGTAATATCTGTAAAATGTTCAACAGTATCCAGCACTCAGCAGGTGGCCCAACCTCACTCTCTATATCTTTCTTTAGATGCTCACCAGAGATATTTTACTTTTGATTTCTTTGCACAATCAGTTTGACTTTATTACCTCTATCATTGAATCTGCTAGTCAATTAGGCTTTTTACTCTCTCTCTTAACCTCACTACTCCCATCCGTCTCTCACCATTTCCAGAAACAAAATCTTTACTGGAATTTTCAGCTCCGGACTTCACTGTGGAGGATCAAGGATAAAAAAATGTTGAGTTTATCAAATGCCTCCAGTGGGAAAAAGTAATTATGTTATAACCAAAAGCAAACAAATAAAGAAATCTGGCACTTTCAGATGCCTTTTAACTTGTGTATAGGTCTTAAACCAGAATAAGCAAGTTAAAAAAAAATTAGGATGAAAATATTTCAGAAATAAAATCAAGCAAAACTGAGTTCAGTGATTTTAAAAAACATTATATACTTTCCAAGTTACCAAATCAAGAGATGCTCTTTGCAGAAATATTTGATCCACATTAGATGATTCATTTTAAAAATACATTTTACCTGATGCAATGCAGAAATTCCAATGATTTTTAATTTCTTTTACAGTTTGACTTTTATACTACATGCCTAAAATGGCACAGAATCAGAACTGCGATGAAAAACCTCTGTTTCTTTGTTGAGTCTGGTGTCTGTCAATAGGTTTTTAGGGACAACTTATCATTATTTAAGCTTAATGTCAATTATTCAGAAATGCCCTGCGACCCCAGCAGCAGCACTGCATAGCAGCAAGAACTTCTCAACTGCTTCATATTGGGTGAAGAGGTTTTTTTCCCCAAATTTCAGGGTGAAATGTTCAAGGCATCTGAGGAATGATAGTGGACCACATTAAGCATGCACAGTGCATCTGAAACCTGTTTGTTAATGGGCACAATAGTATTGTATTTAACTCTGGGAATACTTCTGAAGGAAGTTACAAGCTGTGTTTTGATGATTCAAAGGAGACTGTGCCTAAATTCCTTTTCTTCAAGATCATTCCCTTTCCATTTTGAATACCTCCCCATCCGCTTTCAGGACAGGTAGTTTAATTTCTATCACGTGCGGCTTTGCAGAGCATCAGCTTTGTTTCAGGTCCCAATGATTGAGCTATGCTGAATGTGCTTAGAAAAGTCTGCAAAGACCCACGTTCATTCAGGAAACTCCAGCTGAACTAGATCCATATGTTGCTAGAAGAAGTGCAGCTTTCTGATTGGAGGTGGTTTCTGGCTTCCAGCATTATTACAGATGATTTTTGTTCTTTGATGTGCTGCTAAAGAGAAAGTAATGTTAGAACCACAACTCTGGGATTTTTTTTTTTCCTAGTTGACATTCACTAAGTATTGTGTTGTGCTAGGTTAAACACTTTATATTCATTGACTAATTTAATGCTAACGATAATCCTATGAGGAATGGGAATTATTTCCAATTTTCTTTGGGTCAATTAATGAACTGGCCCAATTTTCAATAGTTTGCTAATGGAGGTGCTGCTTTTCAAGGTCTTTAACCCTAAAGTCAACAAAATAAATAAGATGTTATAGCCTTGAACATTGATGATACCCTTGCCAGTGCTACTACCTAAAAAAATAGGATAAGAGGCTTTGTCCAAAGGTTGATTCCTTGAAATCTCTGTTAAAAAGTATATTAGAACACTAAAAACATTTCCAAATGCTGGGATTATGGAAACCTCTGGGTACAAATTGCTGTATACTACTTAGACCCATTATTGGTAGTCATTCTCTTTCGGGACTTCTTTAATAGAATGAATTTATCAATTAAAATTCTTAAAACCCATTTTTAATTTTACTTCTAACTTCACCTTTTATTTCTATCTCTTTAATCCAACAATATTTATTTATTTATTTCGGGGGAGACAATTTGAAAGGGATGTTCTTCTCTATGAAATTAATGCTTTCTCAAATTATTATGTGGTGAAAAACAAGATTTTGTTTACTTATGTTTTATTTCATCTGTTGTAGGGCAATACTTTTTAAACAATGCAATACATACAAATTACTAAAAACAAAATACAAAGGAGAGGACATTTTTTAAAAAACAGTTATTTTTATTAGATTCAACAGACCCGTGTTCTGGTCTTATCCTCAGGCAGAGGCTGGAATTCTTTATAAACACACCTCCTTAAAAGTTAGAAGAATTGTACTCTCTAAGGACCCTTCCCTGAGAAAGCTCCTCGAGTTAAGCTTTGATGGTTGCCACGCAAGGAATCAACCCAGCTAATTCCTCTGAGACACTTTTTTGCCTTTGCTGCTTTAGAATGTTCAAACTCTTGTGTAAAAATAAATCACCCTGGACAGCAGAATTATGCACTACCAGGCCAGCAACCATATTCAGCACATAGATAGGTTTCTTTTAGCCTGTCTGGGAATTATGGCTTAAGTGAATTCTTGCCATTATTTAAGGTGAAAAAATTGCATCTACAAATACAATATTTAGGGCAACTAATGAAATGCCATGCTATCATCCCTTATGACAAAAATAGGTTGGAATTGTGTAACCACTGCCCTTTTGTACAGGGCATAGGTACCCCAGTCAACCACAGTTCCAACCAGAGAGACTCCTTTGACATTTAGTACTTACGTCTACGTTACCAATCTAGCCTTGGGTGTCATTTGAGCACGTGGCTATTTCTTTACCTCTAACCTTCACCCCTTCTGTATTTGAGTCTCTCCAGGCTCTTTCTTGTCCTCTGTCCCTGTTCCTAGACAGGTGCACTCTACTTGGCTCCAATATGTCTATATTGGTCAATTCATCCCTCTAACATCAAGAAAATACATTTTTTATTTTTCTTTCTTTCTTACTCTAGTGACAGTCTTATCTTACTATATTGCCCAGGTTGGCATCGAACTCCTGCCTCAGCTTTCAGAGTAACTGGAACTACAGGGGCCCACCACCACGCCAGCTCAAGAAAATTCTTTATACCCTAGCTAACAATGAAAATATTTCTGCTTCAAATCTAAGAAATATTTTAGAGGAGAAGGTAGTTGTTACTGCTATTTTTAAAAGTATAAATTCAAGGCTAATGTATATTATTCAGTGAGAGATTTATCTATGGGCAATTAATTTGAACACTGAAAATTTTGTGCACTTTCTGTCACACTTTCACTTTGCTGTCCAAATCTCAGAGCCAACAATTAAAAGGCAAAGAAAAACTGAAGACCACTAGGTGCTTGCTCAAGAGGTTTGTAGGAGCATAGAGGGTTCTGAGTATGGGGGTGCCCAGGAAACATCTTCATGTTCTTGCAAAATCCTGAGTTGGTCATGGATTTTTATGATCTCAATTCATGTTCGTGTTCTTCATTCTCAGTGGAAAAATACACCATGTAAGCGATGATTTTGAAATGTTATACCCATCTTTCAGCTGTTCAGAATCTATTTCAAAGGATGTGAACAACTGGAAGTGTGGATGTACTCAGAAACAGTGCTTACTTATTTTCATTCAACAAAATGAATCATGGCTGCTTAAAGGCAACTGAACACATATTCCCATCCTGCCATGTGTGCAGAGACAAACTCAAAATTTTCATGAACAAGCATTTCTCAAGGACTTGGCTTTTTAATTTTAATTTTATTTTTTTATTTTTTTTGAGTTAGAGTCTTACTCTGTTGCCCAGGCTGGAGTGCAGTGACATGTTCACGGCCACTGCAGCCTCAACCTGCTTGGCTCAGGTGATCCTTCCACCTCAGCCTTCCAAGTAGCTGGAACTACAGGCATGTGCCACCACTCCCAGCTAATTTTTTTATTTACCTCACCAAGTTCCCCAGGCTAGTCTCGAACCCATGGACTCAGGCAATCCTCTCACTTTGGCCTCCCAAAGTGCTGGAATTATAGGTGTGAGTCACTGTGCCCAGCAGGATCTGATTTTTAATAGATAGAAATCATCTGTGTGTTTTTTTGGTGTGTGTTTGTGTGTGTGTTTGTGTTTATTCAGTATGCTCAAAATTATATGCTGTCCCTTGATCTTTTATTTTTCCCTTGATATTATTTTATTATCTCTTTTAAAAATAAGTAAAATAAATTGTAGATACTTCCTTTGATATATTAAGGAATGAGAAGGTGAAACTGTAACCAAAGAATGAGAAGAAGTATGCAAAGAGTTTCCTGACTCTGTTACTAACATTTGTGACACATAAGAAATCAAGAGTAGAGCGATGATTGAAAATAAATATATAACAGCATTTATCCAATTCACTACACAGAATTATTTAGATAAATTCTGGAAAATAAAAATATTGACAAATGCCAAATAAAAAGTAAGAGACAAAGTACAGCTTCAAAAAAGTAACAATGGAACTATTAAAGCACATTTCTCCCTTTACCCCTCTTTCCTCTCTTCCATACCTTCTGGCCTTTCTCTTTACATTCTCCTTCCGTCTTCCTGTGTATTTTCTCTTTATACCTGCCATATTTCATAAAGAGTTAAAGAGGCTTTTAAAACAAACAACTATGAACAATGTGTTGTTGTTGTTTTTTTAAGTAAGCATAGTCATTATTTAAAAGTGAAAATACAATCAATGAACCAGGAAGGGCATTAGCATATAAAGTACATGCTGCAGTAGCTGCTACTTTTACTAGAGAAGGACGATATATTTGACTTTGATATATCTAGCAGTCAATATGAGGAAGGCAGCACTGCCATTAAAAGTTTCGCAATGTCTCTAGGGCAGGATTTCTCAATCTCCGCATTATTGGCATTTTGGCCAGATAACTCTTTGTCGTAAGGCCTGTCCTGTTGTACTGTAGGGTGTTTAGTGGCATGCCTGGCTTCTGCCTACTAGAAGCCAGTAGTACACCTCTCCTCTGTCATGACAACAGAAAAAGACTCCAGAAAGTCATGACTCCAAAACGTGCCAACTGACCTCTTAGAGACAAAATCACCTTCATTGAGAACTACTGCTCTAGAATAATGGCAAACAAACTACAACGTTCAGGGAAAAAAAAAAAAAAAAAAAAAAGATTTTGGATACAACTTATAGCATTTGATTTTTTAAAAATAGTTTAGCATTTTTAACGTTCCTGTAGGTCTTAGCTAATTTATTTAATTGGGAAATCTTTAGATTCTGCTAATATGATTAGAATCTGTTCTCTTAAAATCATTTTATAATGCCCATACTCTGGGAGAGCAATTTAGAATGATTGCTTGAGGCCAGAGGCTTGAGATCATCTTAGACAACATAGCAAGACCCCATCTCTACAAAAAATAAAAACAAATTAGCCAGGTGAAGTGGTAAACACCTGTAGTCCTAGCTATACAGGAGGCTGAGGTGGGAGGATTGCTTGAGTCTGGGAATTCAAGGCTGCAGTGAACTATGATCATGCCATCCACTGAACTCCGGCATGGGCAAGACCCTGTTTCAGAAAAAAATCATTTCAGGATTTATTTTACTTTTTGGATTTTGATTTTACTAGTACAAAAATCAATATGGGTTAAGAGCGTACACTCATTGTTTGGGTCCCTATTCCAACTCCTCTAATTGCCAGCTGAATAACTCCTCTGAATTTATATAAAACTGCTTAATAATAGAATCTATATCAATAGGGACTATAAGAATTGTATGAGTTAATATAAGCAAAGAGATTTTCATGGTGCCTAGATCTTACTTATTACTTAATAATTGTTAGGTGATATTATTATTATTGTCATTATTATTTCTAAATAATAGTTAATAGAACATTATAAATAGAGGAATATGTAGTAAAGCTGAAAACATGAAATGTCTATGTTAATTTTCTTTTTTTTTTTTGAGTTGGAGTCTCACTCAGTCGCCCAGACTGGAGTGCAGTGGCAGCTCCTGGCCACCGCAGCCTCGACCTGCTGGGCTCCGGCGATCCTTCCGCCTCAGCCTTCCAAGTAGCTGGAACAACAGGCGAGCGCTACCACGCCCGGCTAATTTTTTGATTTATTGTAGAGATGAGGTCTTGCCAAGTTGCCCAGGCGGGTCTTGAACCTACGGGCTCAGGCAATCTACTCACCTCAGTCTCCCAAGGTGCGGGATTACAGGCTGAGCTACCGAGCCAGGCCTTTTTTTTTTTTAATTTTTAAAAAATTAATTTTTTTTTTGCCTGTTTGCTAGTTCATCTATTTTTCTAATATTTTTCCTTTGTGCATGAATTTGTATGTGAGGGTTTGATCTGTATCTGCCCTTTTCTCCCCTCTTTTCTTTTTCATTCCTCTTTTGTTTATTGTTTTCTGTTTATGTGTGTTTGTGAATGACTGAGTGTTCATTTTTCAGTTTTTTTGTTGTTGGTTTTTGCTCTTTTGTTCTTCTCTCTCTCTCTCTCTCTTTTTTTTTTTTTAGTTTAAGGTGTGTATCAAAATATGTGTGAGGGTTTAATCTGAATTCCTTTGGGTTTTTTTGTTGTTTTTTTCTGGTCTTTCTCTCTTTCTTCTCCACCCATTCTGTGCTAGGCATGTATGTGTGTTTAGTTTTCCTTTTTTCTTTTGTTTGTTTTGTTTCACTTTGTTGCTATTCCAATTTGTTTTGAGTTGTGTGTGTATGTCTGTGTGTGTATTCAATTATTTTTTGCTTTTGTTTCTGTTTTCATTGTTCTGTGTGGTTTTTTTTCTTTCTTTTTTAAAAATTTGTGTCCATCTTCTTTCATTCCATTTTCCTCTGTGCTCCTCATTGTTGTCACTGTATCTTGGACTCAGGGTGTACACATATGTACCCATTGTGTCATCATATAGTGTGGTGGTGGGGAGTGGGTCTCAAGGAACACATATCACAACCAGTGAACATTGTAATTTGAAGGTAGTTTCTCAATCCTAGCTCCCCATCCCCTACCTTATTCGACTATCAAAACTACAAGAGACAGCAAAGCTTCCCACCCACAGTCCTGTTTCAAAATAGACCAAATCCAGAGCCCAGATCAGGAAAGAACAGAGGACTGAGTAAACATCAGAAGGGAAAGCCTCTCCTACTGACACTGAATAACAGAACTAAAGAGAAAAGCAAGAGATCTGGCACAAATGAGGAAACAACCAAAGGAAGACCACAGGTAATATCAAGTATAATAAAGAGAAAAGTCCTAAAAATACAGACCTTGGGGTCCAAACAATGGAATTCCCCAACGACTGGCCCCAGAATACAACAGGGATTAGGGAGTGGATGGAAAGAGTGAATAAGATTCAAGAAAGACAAGAAGCATCACTGAAAGAACTCGTAACAGAGATTTGGACAATAAAAAATTTCATCCAGGAAATAAATAAGATGACAGCATGGAAAGCAGAATTAATCTAGCTGAAGGAAGAATCTCAGAACTTGAAGACCAGAATGTGGAATTAACCAGATCTATAAAAAATATAGAAAGAAGACTCAGAAAGAAAGAACAAAGCCTATAAGAGATGTGCAATTATATCAAGAGGCTGAACTTATGCCTGACTGGTATCCCAGAAGAAGAAAGGGAAATGAAGAATTTCTTCCCCATCTCACTAGAGATGTGACCAGCCAAACACAAGAGATACAGAGAACAAAATATCAAATGAGAAGACCAACCCATAGACACATAGTAATTTGCCTACACAAAGTAGACACAAAAGAAAAAATCTTAAAGGCAGCAAGAGAGAAAGTTCAGATTACCTACTGGGGAAAACCAATCAGAATAGTAACAGACCTATCAGCAGAAACACTATAAGCAAGAAGGGACTGGAGCCCTATATTCCAAGTCCTCAAAGATAAACAATTTCAACCAAAAATTTCCTACCCAGCCAAGCTCAGCTTCATCAGTGATGGGGAATTAAAATTCTTCCCAGTCATCCAATCCAATTATGCAGCTTCCTGACCAGCTCTACAGGAGACACTTAAAAATATATTAAGCACAGAAGAAAGAAAAAAAAGAATGACCACACGCTTCTCAAGAGAACAGCAGAGCACAGAATCAACAGAGAATACA
>CAUYQG010008669.1:0-58015 GCA_963574415.1 Tarsius wallacei | reverse complement strand
TGTGATGTATGTTTCATGTATGACTGGATTAGGAATGTTGTGGGTGTTAGTGTATGTGACTGAGGGGAGGGGAGGGGAGGGGAGGGAGGGGAGGGGAGGGGAGGGGAGGGGAGAGGAGAGAATTTACATCTATATTTTTTCCTGTATCCTGCAATTCAGATGGATTAAGTGGATGCTTAATGCGCAGATTCACAGATTCTTGGGCCTCTTCTCATCCTATGGAATTAGAATCTCTAGGCTCCAGGTTGAGAATCTGCAAAAGTACACTTTAACAAGTTCTCCAAGTGATGAGTATATCAAATAGAGGTTGAGAACCACTGCTCTACTCCAGATGTAAACCAGGACATCATTCCCTTACCTCCATAATAGCAAAACTTCCAGGGGTAGCAAAGACTTTCCAGAGTTTCCCCCTGGCGTCCAGGAGTTTCTTTGACCTGGTGTGACTTGACAGCCCCTACCCACAGCTAGTTCCCTGTTCCTGCCGGGTCCTGCATCTGGCAGCAGCATCTGCAATCTACTGTGAGTCACGTGTCATTCCACCCATCCTCACAGTTTGTGTAAAATCCCCCCGCCTGATTACTGATCTCTTTATTTGCTTCTTGAAAACATTTTTTCTTTTTTTATTGCCTCAAATAATTTTATTTCAAAACAAAAATGTATGTCACTACAGTCACAGTCATGAAAAACTAGTATCATTTGCCATCAATCGATGGCAATCAGGCAATGAAAAAATTCCTGATCATTATTTCACTTTTTCTACTGGATGCCATTGCTCTCTAAAGCCTCTGGGTCTCCAGCTCTGCTCTTTCTGATAAACAAGGGCGAGAGAGGTGTTAAAGACAGGCTAACACCAAAGTGAGACTTTCTTCTTCTTCTTTTTTTTTTTTTTGTGAGTTGGAGTCTCACTCTGTTGCCTAGACTGGAGTGCAGTGGCCGCTCCCGGCCACCACAGCCTCGATCTGCTGGGCTCAGGCGATCCTTCCGCCTCAGCCTTCCATGTAGCTGGAACTACAGGCGCACGCTACCACGCCTGGCTAATTTTTTGATTTATTGTAGAGATGAGGTCTCGCCAAGTTGCCCAGGCGGGTCTCGAACCCGTGGGCTCAGGCCATCCACTCACCTCAGCCTCCCAAGGCGCAGGATTACAGGCTGAGCCACTGAGCCCGCCTGAGACCTTCTTCTTGATTTAATCAGAGGGGTTGAAGGTATTGTAAAAGGGATATTATTTTCACTAGGTGACCCAATGCTACTTCATCTACCATCTTGTCCACTGGTGGACAGCCCTTAACGGGACAACTCTGAGTTACAAATGCTCAGGGATGGGCTCGCTTTCCTCATTAAAATTGCAAAAAACTTGTGCAGACTTGGGCAGAGGGGCTAGCCGGTCGAAGTTTCCATTGGAGATGATGGCTAGAGTTAGTGATCTCTAACCCTTCCCCTCAGGGGCCATTCCATCATCTCCCTGTGTTTTCTCACTTTGACCTCTAATAACCATGTCACCAACTATGTGTCAGACCTTATGGACATAGAAGCAACAAGACACAACATCAAACCTTCAAGGCCATAAGCTCAGAGTCATGGTGATGATTTTAATAACTTACTATGTATTGAGCACTTACTGTATACAAGGTCCCATTCCAAGTACTTTGCTGATATTAATACTTTACTCTGCCAACTACACAAAGTAGAAGTTGTTATGATCCCTATTCTTCTATTAATAAGGAAAATCAAGGCATGCAGAGAATTATTAACTTGTTAATAGAGTGACCAAAATGTACTGACCTCTTATTGTGCATGTACCAGAGACTATGCTAAGCATATTATCTGATGTATCTCAATTAATCCTCTCAAAAACCCAGTGAGATGAGTCCCTTCATTAGGTCTATTTTGCAAATGAGGAAACAAACTGAGAGGCGGAGGTGCCTAAGGTCATAAGAGAGGAATTCAGCCTTTGTCTGTGGACTCCAGTGTCCACTCCTTTGTCCAGGGGCTGTGTTGTCTGATGGGGATGGAGAAATGTGTCAAGAGGCCATTCCAGGATTCCAGAAAACGTGCTTGGAAAAGGATAGCCTCTTCCCCTGGACTGTCAATTCTAGAATAAAGGTAGCTCCCAACACTCTTCCTTGTTTCCATTTTGGCTCAAAGAACGACAGGCTAACAACTTTCAGCCTTTATGTATAACTAGAGAAGAAAAAACAGAAGAGAGGATTAGAGAAAATATTCATAGGCTAACCCAGTCCAATGTTTCCAAGTCTGTTTTCAGTAGTTGTTCTCCTCTCTTCACACACACCCCACCTGCAATCTCATGGTTTGCCTTCAGACCACTGCCCCATCTCCTCTCCCATCAATCTGGTCCAAGTCACCAACAACTTTTGACTGGATGCATGCAGAAGCCTCCTGAGTGACTGACCTGCTTGTATCCTGGGTCCCTGGTATATCATGCTACTGTCAGAAGTTCCTATAAAACCCTCATTCAGATTCTGACTCTTCCTACAAGCTCCAGGGCTCCACATCTGAGTGAGAGACTCAGATCCAAAGTTCCTTATTCCTCCTGGGTCACCCTCTCTGTCTGCTTCCGCCACCCTAGATTCCTTTTTGTTCCTTCCAGCAGTCTCCAGCCTGGGGTGTTCAGCTATGCCTGGCACTGTCTTTTCTTTTCTCCCTGTGTCTCTCTCCTCTGGACATAGTGTCAGCATCACTTCCACAGAGAGGGACATTTCCTGACCATTTCATCTGAAACAGCCACTTCTGGGTCAAGCTCTGTCCCTGACCCTCCCTTCATTTTCTTCATCGGAGTGCCACACCCTGACACATGGGATTTGTCTGCGGGTTAGTCCCTTACCTGTCCTTCCCACTAAGTGTAAGCTCCAAGAAGGCAGGCTCTGTCAGGTGTGATTCAAGGCTTTAGCCCAGCACCTTCCATAGTACCCAGTACCTAGCCAACCTAAAATCATAGTTATTAAGAATAAAGGTCTTAGCCGGGCTTGGTGGCTCAGCCTGTAATCCTGTGCTTTGGGAGGCTGAGGTGAGTGGATTTGCCTGAGCTCGTGGGTTTGAGACCCGCCTCGGCAACTTGGCAAGCCCTCATCTCTACGCCAGTAGTTCCAGCTACTTGGAAGGCTGAGGCTGAAGGATTGCCGGAGCCCAGCAGGTCGAGGCTGTGGTGGCCAGGAGGGTGCCACTGCACTCCAGTCTGGGGGACAGAATGAGACTCCAACTCAAAAAAAAAAGAATAAAGGTCTTAAGGCAGGCAGTAAAAACTCCCAGACACTCTCCAGGATTCCAAACCTCTCTGTTCTAAGACATACCTATACCGTCACAGGCACCCAGCCAGCTTCCCTTTTTCCTTCTCTCAGGCACTTATTTGAAAGTGACAATTAAAAAGTGAAGAAGGCGTTACCAGGAAACAGCCCGTAGTCTATTCCCATTAGCTTAACAACCCCTAAGCTTTGCCACCTGGGGCCTGAGGGGATGAGCACAGGTTCCCGTGGGGGAGGGGTGAAGTTGCCAGGTCCTGGGAGGCTGGGAGCACCTGGAGGCTGTGGCCAGGAAGGCACCTGGAGAGCAGGCAGGGAGAGACTGAAGCTCAGGGGTCAGAAATGAGGTCACTGCACCCCTCATTTCTTCACCTTCATCGGCCGTGCTCCAGCCCAGGCTCTTGGCTTAACCAGGAAGTCGACACATCCTGATTACCAGCAAGCACAGTCTATAATACAAATAAACAATATTTATCACACAAAGGGGTGGCACTGCTCTCAGTCAAAGGCAGATGATGTCATGATGAACAGCATTCAAGATTATGACTAAAACCCCAGTCTTTTGGTCATTCATATTTTCTAACTTGATACACATTTAAAGTATAGCTATGATCATGATTGGTGCAGAGGTCTGCCAGAAATTTAAGATGTCTGAAAGAGATCCTTATACTTCAAGTAATTAATTAGTATACAGAGTAATACACTAATGGAAGCATTCACTTAGCAGGAAAAAGTTATTTAGTACCTAATAACTAAAAACTAATTCAGGTGCCTCTTCTTCCGAAGTTCCTACAGAAAGAAACAAACAATAAATAGAATAAAGAATAAAAGAATTCATTTATGAAGAAGATACCAAGTAAATACTGGGCCTACACTAAGGGCTTTATCTGCATCTCATCATTTAATTGTCATAACTGAAATATGAGTGAACAATATCCTTACCCCCATGTGACAGATGAATAAACTGAGGTGCAGTGAGGTTAAGAAACTTGCTTCTGAGTGTCCAGCTGGCTTAAGCATGGGAAGAGCTGCCACTATATCCTAGGTTTGCTTGGTTCTTAACATTTGCCCTTCCACAGCCTCCCTATGCCATCCATCCCAGCACCGATTGCTATACAAAGGCTGGGCATCTGTTTTTAAATCCAGGTGCCACCACTATCATCCTAAGCATCCTACTTACCATCACTGGGGTGCCATGTAAGTAGACCAAGAGGGCAAGCATGCCCAAGGTCATCACCACCTTCAAAATACAAACAGAGCCGGGCTCGGTGGCTCAGCCTGTAATCCCGCACCTTGGGAAGCTGAGGTGAGTGGATTGCCTGAGCCCGCGGGTTCGAGACCCGCCTGGGCAACTTGGCGAGACCTCATCTCTACAATAAATTAAAAATTAGCCGAGCGTGGTAGCACATGCCTGTAATTCCAGCTACTTGGAAGGCTGAGGAGGAAGGATCGCTGGAGCCCAGCAGGTCGAGGCTGCGGTGGCCGGGAGCGGCCACTGCACTCCAGTCTGGGCGACAGAGTGAGACTCCAACTCAAAAAAAAAAAAATACAAACAGAAGTCAATGTTCTGCTAATCACCGAATCAGATCATATCACTTCTCTGCTTGGACTCGTCCAGTGGAATCTTATTCCATCTGGAAGGCCATCCACAGCCTGCCCTCTGCTTACCTGTCTTCCTCATTTCTCACCCCTCTCCCCCATCTTAATCTGCTCCAGCCACAGGGGCCTCCTCCATACTCCTCAAGGCAACTCTGGCCTTAGGCCCTTGGCACTTCCTACTTCCTCTGCCTGGGCTGCTTCTCCCAGTCTCTCACTTTTTGTTCAGACCTATTCAAATTGCCACTAGAAAAATACCACCGCTGACCAATCTATGTAAAATGGCAACCCTCCAGCGTGCTTGACCCCACTAATTCTGACTTACTCTTATGAAATGCAGAGAGCACTACTCAATATGTTATACATTTATTTGTTCATTAGTGTTTTAGTCTCATCCACAAGAATATTAGCTGTGTGAGGGCAGGAACTTTTCTGTTGGTTTTCTACTGATATATTTCCAGCACCTAGAACAATGCCCAACACATGATAGGTACAAGGTCATTATTTGTTGAATGAATGAATGAATGCACATACATACACGTGAAAGAACATTCCAGAAAGAGTCATCTTCCTGTCACAGGAGTTGGCCTGAAGATTGTATTTGGAAATGTTACTAAAGGCAGCATCCATGCTCTCAGTATACCCTTTATACCCTTATAGGTTTAGACATCACAACAGACGCATGAAAGGATAATAAAAATGGAAGGTATTTCCTTGAAAATCTCTATGGTTATTCTAGATAAACTATCACAACAGATTAAATGCATGGGACTCGAGAGCAGGAAGGTTGAGCTTAAAAGCCAGCTTGGCCATTGTATGACCCTGAATGGGTTATCCTACAAATGACTCAGACCCCCATCAGTAAAGCAGGGATTATACTAGCATCTACCACATAGGAATGTTATAAGAAATCAGACTCAGCTCAGATGTCCCCACCTCTGAGAAGTCTGCCCTGACCATCCCCAATTCTCTAGCCCCAACTCATCCTCTCATAATTTTGCTTTTATAAAACCATTGTCATCATGAAGCTTTTTTCTGTATCAAAATGATTGTCTCTTTATAAATTGATTTGTATGTTCTCTAGCTTCCCCTAGTGGGAGGGCAAGTTTCCTAGGGACCATACCTAGGGGTCCCTGGTATAAAATACCCATCTTATTCATCCCTGGGGCCCAGGTAATAGAACAGGATCTGGCACATAGTAGGAACTCAAGAAATAACTGCTTTTTAAATGAATGAATGTAGATATATAGAGCACTTGGTAGAGTGCTTGGTATGTAAGAAGCACTCATTTAGTGGCAGATATCACTGTTACTATCGTTGTCATTGTTGGTGTTATAAACACTATTTTCTTGGGAAATAAACTTTTTTTTTTTTTTTTTTTGAGCAAATGCAGCGCTCCAAACAGCCCAGCACGAGTCTGCCTCAGGAGAAGAAGGCGAAACACTACTCAGCCATTGTATTTCCAGTTTTACAAATCAGAATGCATCCATATCTGATTTGTTTTCAAGCCCTGGACCCCTTGTCCCAAGACAATTGGTGAGCTGCTTGTTTCCCTTCTGGTATAAATTTTCCACGGTCTGGCTATTCAAGGTAAAGACACCCTCTTCCCTCACATCCATGTGAAACCTAACAGCTTCAGTGCACTTTCTCAGCCCTAGTCTCACATAGTTCTTTCAACAAACCTGGAAGGGAAAGCCATGATTGTCCCACTCCATAGATTAGGAAGCAGAGGGCAGAGATTTGAGTGGCTTGCCCAGGTGTACACGGCCAACAAGAAGTAGACCTAGGGAGCTGAATTTGGATCAGTCTGACTCCAAAATTCACTTTCTCATCCTGGGAGTGAGGTCTACCTTTAGATCTTGCCCAGGGCTACATAACCAACCTGGGACAAAGCTGCCACCAAAGCCCAAGCCATTTCCCCTTATCCCACGGCTCCATCCGCAGTCTCACATCCAATCCCAAGAGGGAAAACAAGAAGAAGAGCAAAGCAATGTACCCAACTTTCTAATAAAGGAAAATAGCCAAAGGCAATTTGGATAGAAAATGCATTTAATTTCATTCAGGCATTTCTTCTGTACCAAATGGTACTGTAGCATAGAATAGATTTAACTTTTCTCCCCTGCATCATCCTGACCCAGAAGCTATTCATATGTCCCTGGGGAGACGAGAGAGGCTCCTAAATACATAAAATATCCTAAGGATCTGATACATTTAAGTGACTTAAAGAAAGCCCCATGCAGTTTATATGGAAATATTTCTATACCGTCGCTCTCACTTGCACAAGTCATTTTTTCCCCCTATGGAAGACCTTGACCCTCTGTTTCGTTTGTATCTCTCACGTCACCAGATTTCATGGATTTTTCATGATGCAGGAAAACATTACGGAAGTTTCTTTCAAATTCATTACAATCAGAATGGCTGCTGCCAACTCTGTTTTTATCTCATTCAGTCCTTTGCAACTATTTTCATTAAAAACAATAACTGTGTTCTGCCCACCTCAATATCTAAGCCACATAATTTCCATAGAAATGGCTTAGATGTATCTTTAAGAAGAAAGCTCAGGGGTGATTTTAGAGTATTCATTCAGTTCTGAAAGCACTCAACTAATTAAGACCAGTGGTCTTAATTTTTGTACTAACAGAAACTGCAGAATGCTGTCTTTTTTTTAAACCCACCGTAGGGTCTAGCAGCTTTCTGGAAACTCGACGTCTTTCCTTTTGCATAAATGGACACTACAGCTTTTCAATTAAATTAGTCTTTGGAGAGAGATGCAAAAGGGCTAAAAAGCTCCTTTAAAAACAAAACAAAAAATCTTCCCTGCTTCACCGCTTCCTATTTGCCAAGAGGAGACGTTTAGTTAAAATGCAATGCTATTTTCTTCTTACCCTGCCGAAACAAAGTTTTCTTGATCTTGAACCCTGAGTTAGCTATCTTATAAAGATTCTTGAGGTTTTTCTTTTGGTTTGCATGTCCATATTTAGTTTTCTAAAACTGTTTTTCAAAAAGGGTTGGGCATTATAATATCCTGTATCTTTGTACATCCAGAGAGAGCTTTATTAGACCCTGTTTCAGGTTAGGATAGTAGGCATGGGGATATTGAAATTGTTTTTAAAATAACACATATTGAAAAGAACTCTCATTTAGATTAACAAAATTCAAGACAAATGCTTGCAAATATGATCCAGGTATTTTTTTTTCCATGTAATTTCTCTAAGCTCATTATCACTAAAACTTTTGCATTGTACATTTCCCTGTTGTTATGCGTGGCTAAATAATACTGATATAATAATAATAGGATTATCTAGCTATGCCTTCTGAATTTTAATTTCCAAAATTCTAAATAATTTTAGGCATTGCTTCAGTATCCCAGAATATTTGAAGATGCCCAGAGGAAGTCTTTTCCTATAGGGGAAATGCAAAAGATTGAGAGAGGCAACGATTTGAAATTCCTAATGGCCATTTTAATGACTTTCAAACGCCTTCAAATTATTTAATCATTTCATTCATGGAGTTTGCTTTGGAAACAAATATATCAGCAATTCCCTCTTGCATCTCATATTTCTTTTCTGTGTGTCTGTGTGTGTTCATAATGTCTTTGAACAGACCTGAGTCCGATACCTTTGTGATGATTTTTCGGACAAAATGAGCAATACAAGCATGGCCACGCTGCAGAAGATGGTCCCGATTAATGTGCAAGTTCAAGTGGAAGCCATACGTTTGCGGAGATGCTTTCCTGTTAGTTTGCAGATGTACTCTACCAGTGGACAATTGATCTCTGATGTCTCTAATTTTTATTATCATATTTTTAAAGACCTGGTGAACCTTAAAATCTACTTTCAATGCTATTCCTTTACCTTTGCCTGAAAAAAAGTTCCTAAAACAAGTGACTGAAAGGTCAGTAGCAGGGGGAAAAAAACAAAAAATTATAAATCCAGTAAAAACCGTGTTGTATGATAGTGGCCTGCAAATATATGGTGTTTGTTCTTACTGCAGTATCCAGGTAGGTTATCAGGCAAGCACTCTCGATGAGGTTATTTCTTATGTGATTGGAATGACTAAGTGCCTTCACAGTCAAAGTTTATTTGCCAAAGATCACCCTAAAAAGCATGTGAATTTCTAACTTTGTATGGAACTTGTAAGACTTAAAAATAAAAAAGAAAAATACAAATTGTTATAAATGACTAAAACATGGATATAAAAACCTCTTCTAGAGCGAGCAGACCATAAAGATAGAAGAATAAGCTCTCCCTGATCACAGACTACCTATCTCAACATTAGAAAATTCAAATAAAATTTTCCCAAAGAAATAAAAATATAACAGTATTCTCAAATTGCGAAGCAATAGAATTATTTGTGTGCCAAGCTTCTTTTAATACCACTGTGGTTTTTTTTTTATTTTTATAAAAGTCGTTCAATTTGATTGTAATTAAATATGTAATGAAAAAGCACTGCTTCAGGGAAGCGATGCAAGACATTCTAACTGTTAGTTTAATGTATTTCCAACTGACTTTGCATCAAACGAAAATGATACTCTGTGTATGCCTGGTCTTAATATAGAATTTGTTAGGCGATTTCTGTGTTTTTTAAAGGGGACCTGGGTAGATGCAGGCATTGCCTTTGAAATTGTGGCTGAATCTTCCCAGACCATGACATTCCTAAATAAAATTGATTGTACAAATATAGTGATGGAAGGGAAGCTTGACTCTGGACATTTACCTCATGTCAGCTAATTACAGACCCAGCAGAAACATGAGCAGGGCCTAGGTTTTCTTCTTAGTTGATTTTCCTAAGCTCAGCTGTAGTGGTGAGCAGAAGTGCATAATTTCAATGGCCTTAATAATGCCAGGCTCAGTTCCCCTTTAAAACCTGCTCAATGAAGAGCACAATTCCCAGACCCCTGGGAAGAGAAATGGACCAACCCAGGTATTACCCAGTTGGAGAGATTCTATCATGAGTGAGAAATCAGCCAAGATGAAATAAAAGCACAAACCTCCCCCGGAAAACGTGACAAAAGTCAGGATGCTTCAGGGACAGATCTCCTAAAGATGGCTGGGAGGTATTTGTTAGGCATTAAGTTTTCCCAAATTTTAGCAGTATAGTTAGAGACAGGGAGAAAAAAAAACCTAAAGTGGGAGAAGAAACATAGAATATTTCTACCCTCCCCCAAAATAGCCACCAACATGCAACCCCCCAGGCCTCGGACTTCTCTTGCCAAAAAGTTTCCCAGAGTACTCCCTTACGTAGTTTCCACTGAAACTCCTTGTCACTTGCAATCTGCTGATTAGGGTTAACATATTGTGTCCTGATATGGCAGATTAAAAATGAAATCAATAAATGCCTAAAACAAATGGACTTTTGAGATGTCCCGTTCAATCTGGGTCTTTAAGGGTGAGATGAGAGGTGGGAGAAGGAAATCAGGAGAGGAGTGGGGAAAGGACCACTTAGGCGATCGATTTCAGTCCAAAACATTACATGGACGAAGCGATTTCAATGCACCTATCTTTCCTTTTTCAGAGATCAGCCTTAAGTAATAAGAACAGCCAAAATGGTTCATGCTGCTGAGACCCTTTGGACTTTATTGTGTGTGTGTGTGTGTGTGTGTGTGTGTGTGTGTGTGTGTTTTCCACTCATCTGTTAAAATCATACTGTCTGAGTAAGTGGCGAGATCTATAGCATGAGATATGTAAATGTTCAGGATGTGAACTTGTCTTTCTGAAGGACGTTTAAGCAGAGTGAGAGAGCCAGGGTCCGCAATCTACCGGATTCCTATCCTCTCAAATCCTGTCCCACTTGCCAGTAAATTAAAGGTAAGCCTCACCCAGAGCAGCCTGCCCCATTCCTACCAGACTGGTTGAGACTTCTGGGACCTCACCCGTTAATCTGGAGTCATCACTATCATGAGGTGGAAAAAGAGATCTCTCAGGTCATTTCTACTCCACTGCAGGATTCAGAATTGTCTCTGCTGACTCTGTTTCCCATGTAAATAACCTGTGCTATTAAGGTGCAAATTGCAACTTTTAAGTAATGATTGCTAATAGTCTGATGTTTACTGCCACACAAGGACATTTGTGAAAACAAAATCTGCATTATTCATCTCCATATTAAATAAACAAAATAAATTGAGGGAGCTGTTCTTTCTTGCAAGACTTCTCAGATATGGATTATCAGAAAGATTCTGAGAGTTAGTAAGATGAAAACATTTCATCGCCTTGGGCGGGCAGGGGCAGAATTCTATAACTTCCATGTATGTCAGATATTCACACATATATGTTCACAAAAGATTTTGTGTTTTATTGCAATTGGTTGGTGGTAACATAAAAACAATAGTTTAGGCTGGTAAAATAAAATATGTATTATGCATCTGCATGGACAGAGGCTGAGACAGACTGTAAAATATAAAAGAGTGAGATTATAAGTCTACAATTTTACATTTTAAACCCCTCCGCCTCCTGCAAAATACAAACAAATCAAAATACTGTTCTGTTCTATTTCATTTTCCTGCCATCTTCTCTATCTTTCCTAAAATGCATAGGGAGAAAAGATTCTGGTACAGAATGCTGCAATATTTTCAGGTAAAACTGCATGCAATATACATCCAAGGAAGCAAACATACACACACATATACAAACCCCTGGGGTACTGTAGGCCGCTTTCTAAACTTTTTTTTTTTTTTTTTTTGCCCTAAGTAATAGTATGGTGGAATAGCATAACCTAAGAAAGCCAGGAAGAATGACATTTCGGAGGTATTCTGATTTAGCTGTTTCCTTAAAGAGAATTGCCCACCTCACTTCCCCCTGAAGGAGGAATATAACAAATAAAGATTCACATTTCCCAACACTTACAATAGCATCTTGTTTATTCGATTTAGATATCAATTTTATCAGAAAGTTCTGTAATTGATTCCTTGAAACATAGAACTTAAAACTAATAATGTGAAGAAATCAAATTGACTGGAACAGTTCTTGAGAAAAGTGCACTCCGGGAGAGCCTCAGCTCTGATCCACTCACAAGCTTTTTCTTTCTCTATTCATTAATCAAGCTAGAAATCAAGTTTTCAACATCAGTCCTTGGGCATAATTACTTACAGTTGTGCATTGTGTTTAATTTCAAGCAGTGACAAAAGTTAGTATATCCACAGTCTTAGAACCCACCTTTTCCCTTTTCTTCTCTGGACGTGAACTCACTCAAGAATTCCAAAGTGGCTAACTTTCCTTGTGAGTAAACCACCTCAGCTAGAACAGAGTATGGCATTGATGACCTCAGATGAGCCGAAGAAACGTTGCTTGAAAAACTATCTGCTCTATTAATATGTGAGCAAATAAATATGGTAAGAGGGCTCTTACTGTGTACAAAATGAATTATTCCCTTTCAGCTTGAAAAGGTTTTCCACTTCTTCTAGTGAAAATAATAAGAGTCATGAAAACAAACATATAAAGACACTAGGAACACAATAGGCCAGAAAACTGAAACTATCTACACAAGTTTCTAACAGGCACACACACTACAATAAACAGACCAGCCAGCACCAATAGATACAGCTTAATGAAAAGGATCTAATTTAAATAATGTGATACAGCATTATGCTACAAACACCTGGATCCTCATTGATCAGAGGATAATTATAATCAAAGTCGAACGATTCTGAGCAATGCACTTTTTGTAATGAGCTTACTAAAGGAGACATGTCCAGTCATTCTGGTAATTTAAATTACTGCCTAGTTGTTGATGGTCTTTACCGGAACAACAAGGGAGAAAAAAAGAGTAATTTTCAGGGCAGTATCGCTTCTTGCTGGACCGTAGCCCAGGGTTCTCTTTCGGGATGACAATAAGGATGTTATCTCTAATAATCTAGCTACACTTAAACTTATGTTGCCAGAACAAGATGCAGCAGGCTTACTTTTTTCCTGAGTCTCCAAAGCCATTGCACACACCCAATGCTGTCAGATCTCAAAGCAGTCTAAGTTTTAAGAAATGAGTGAGTTAAAAGCCGAAAGAGATAGGGATAGGAGGGAGAAATTGTTTTCAAAAGAAGTAACGACAGTTGACCAAAGACAAATTCACTGATGAGGCAACTTCCAACTGTATATGATACCAAAAATATTTTAATCATTTGACACCTAGGGAAAACTATTGGAAAATACACGAATCAATGCAATATAAATGATATTTACCATATGCCAACTCGAACCAACCAACAAATGGTTACAGAAGCAATTCTGTACTCAGAAGAGAGGATAACTGTGGATATTTCAAAACACATATATTGCTATTCAGGCTAGAATCAGGCAACAATGGAGGATGAACCAGTGGTTCAGCGTGTTCAGACACAGATGCCCACTTTCCCCAGATTCCTAACTAACTTTGGATTTGTTCTAAGACTGACTTTGCAAAGTTTTAAAAAGTGTTCCACAAAACTTCTCCCTATGTTTTGCTCGAGTTAGAACAGAATGAAACGTGGAGGTGGGTCTGCAGAAGACCAGCCTTAACTAAGGTTGCTTAAATCAAGAGGGCAAAGACAGAGAAAGAAGGGGGGAAAACACATAACAACAACAACAACAAAACTTAAGCTTTTCACCAAAGCCCTGACTCAACTAAAGGACACAAAGAAATAAAAACGCCCACATTAAAAGCCAAACAAGATAATAATTGTGCATGTCTGGCTCTGAATATAGAGGGCAAGGCTGGCGTCACTGGCACTCTGAGTTACCATGGTGAGTGATTTATTGATATATATCAAGAATGAATAGATCAAAGGCAGCGAGATGACAGGTGATCAATCAAATGTCAAATCAAAACTAGCAATCAAGTGGAAAGCTGATTTTTCAGTGGGTGGGTCTGGCAGGAGAAAAATGAACTTTCATATTACACTTCCGAGAAACAAAACCCCAGCATACTATTAAAAAAGCAATTAAGCAACTCAAAAGGGGGGAAAATCCCTTGGAAGTTCTATTATACTGATCCATTAACCTGTTCCTATCTTTTTGGGGGGAGGAGGCACGGTTAAGTGAGAATTGGGATGGGATAGTTCCTACCATGCAAACCAATTCACAAAGTTTGCCACTCTCTGTTCGAAGAAAATCCAGACTACTTAAATTTCCCCCACCCTTTTTTTTTTTTTTTCTAAAGAGAAGGGAGAGTGTTGAAGAGATTTCCTAACGTGGATCCTTTCAGAAAACATACGCAAAAATCCATCCATTTCCTGGGGTGTTTTCTTCCACCTGGGTGATCGCAACTAAACTCCTACTTCTCACCCCAAAGCCAGACTGCAGCTCGGTTCTTGGGCATGACACACTTCAACGCCCCAAGCCCCAGCGAGAGGAGACGCTGTCCCCGGAGACCAGAAGCCACCACCAGCACTGACCACGCGGAGGGATGCGGGGGTGGAAGGGCCGTCTCCCTACCCCGCACCCCAAATCCTCAATCCGACTTTGGCCCCAGAGACAAGAGACGGACTGCGAGAAAGTTAGGGGTGGGGTGGAGGGTGGAGGAAAAAAAGTTTAAGGAGGGAAGGCTCGGTGGGATAGTCCCCCCCCCCCACCCCCCACCCAGCCGGAGCCTGGAAGGGAGGATGCGGAGGATCAGACGAAGCGAGAGAGGACGGGGTTCGCGGAGGGGGCACCCAGAGCACACACCCCCGAAGGCTGGCGGGGGTGGCGTCCCGGGGCACCCAGGGGCACGGAGGGCGGGCGGGGAGCGCGGCGCGCGGGGCGGCCCGGGCCGGGCAGCCCGGAGCGGAGCCGGTTCTCTTACCTGCCGCCCGCTTGGGTGCCTGCTGTTTCCTCCTTGGCATCGCTCACTTCGCTCCAGTCCCACTTCTGGCGCCCCAGCCCCGAGCCGCGCGCGGGGGCCCGGCTGTCTCTCTGGCCTCTCTGGGTTCCTCCGCCTCTTTCTTGCCCGGTGGCTCCTAGGACGTCACTCGGCCTCTGTCCCCCTGACGATCCCCCCTGCAACTCCTCCACCACGGCCCGGAGACCCCCCTCACTGGGTGGCAGACACGGTGGCTTGTGCCGGCTGCTTTGAAGTAGAGGTTGGTTCTGCCTTGTTTGTTTGTTTGTTTTGGATTTTTTTTCTCTCTCTCTCCCCCTCTTTCTGTTTTTGCTTTTGGAATTTTTTTTTTGTTTTGTTTTTGCTTTTTTTTTTTTTTTTTGGTGACTGTTGAGACACTTGATTTCTTTATTAAACATCCAAGACCGGGTTCAGATGGAAGGACGCACACGCGCCGCACGCACACTCGCGCGTAAAGATAAGGAAAAAAAGAGGCAATCCTGGGAAGGTAGTGGGCTTCTTCTTCTTTTTCTTCTTCTTCCTTCTCCTCTTTCCCTCCTCCTCCTCCTCCTTCTGCTCTTCCTCCTCCTCCTCCTTGCCGATCTCTATGGCGGCTCCGTGCAGGGGGGAGAGAGATCACTCACTGTAGGTTTGTGGCTGCTGTCAGATCCCTGCCTGTGAGTGATATGCGAGAGGACAGGAGCGGGTTTTGGAAAGACAGAAAATCTGGAATCCACTCACTCACACACACACACACACACACACACACACTCACACACACACAGACACACACACAGACACACACACTCGCACTCACACGCGCACGCACTCCCGCTTCCTCTCACACGCGCACTCACACCCCCCACATATGCGCGCACACACACACACAAACACACACACACACTCTCTCACACACACAAGACAGGGCGAGGCGATGCCAGCAAACATCGATCCCGCTGAACAAACTGAACATTAACAAACTCCTCCTCCTCCTCCTCTCCTCGCGACCTGATGACAGGGAGAAATTTACTCCCCAGCCGCAGAGCGCCAGGCAGAGGGAGTCTATTAAAGGGACAGTGTCCCACCGGGGAGAGGGGTTGGGGGTGGGGACCCGGACGTGCAGGTCCTGGTCCCAGGGTGCGCCCCCACCGCGGGTGCGAGGGCGCGCCTACCATGCGCGAGGACGCCACTCTGGGAGGAGGATGGGGCTAGGGTGGAGGGGTGGGGAGCAGGAAGTGAGAAGGAAGAGGTGGGAGAAGACAGGAGGATAATGGCTCAACTCCAAAGCGGAGAAGCTGGAAGGGAGACTGGGGGCCAGGTGGCCTGACCAGCAGGGACCATGAACAACCTTAGGAGAGGGAGAACTTGGGTTTGCTTGGGGCTGGAAGGGGGGAGGGGACCTTATCAGGTGATGACCTGCATTCTCTTAGTCTGAACCTGACCCCGAAAATGTCCTCCCCAACCCCCTTAAGTTTAGTGCCCCTGTCCTTTCCACCTTCTGACCAATCAGTGGATGGTCACACAAACAAAAATCTCCTTTCTGCCTAATTGACAGTCTAATGACATACGGTCATTTTTTTTGTTTCCTTCAAACAGTATTTATTGAGCACCTACTATGTACCCATTCTTGAGATGTGGCAGCCATAGAAAAGGGGAAGGTCTTGGCCCTCTTGGTACTTATGGTCTAATGGGGAAGTATACGCAAGTGACCCCCAGATATCTCATCTTTGCTTAATGTCACTTTCTCTCTCTCTCTCTCTCTCTCTCTCTCTCTCTCTCTCTCTCTCTCTCTCTGTCTCTCTCTCTCTCTCTCCCTCTCTCTCTCTCTCTTTCTCCATCTCATTTCCCCATTTAAATTTTTTCTCACTGGCCTTATCAATGTCACACATATTGTATACAGTTTTATTATTTTGTTTATTGTCTGAATTCCCCCTCTTTGTAAGCTCCATTGGAAGCAGAGATTTTTGCATCTTTGTTCTGTTATATCCCCCAACTGTTGGCAAAATGCAAGGCATATAGTAAAAGTGCCCAATAAAAATATTGTTGAATGAATGAAAGGTAAGCAAACAAATACAGGATATTTTCAGAGTGGTCAGTTCCATGAAGATGTTAAGACTGAGTGCTGTAATAGTGTCTAAAAGGGAGAAGGTAACTTTAGATTCAATACAGAAGATGTCAACTGAGCCCAGAGAGGGTGAAGCCAACCTGTGATTACTGAGTTCTGCTATGAGCCAGGAACCTTTTCAGGTGTTGGGAATAGGTATGTGAATGGGATGACCCTGCCCTTAAGGAGTGCTCCTTCCAGGGGTAGGAACAGGGGCAAGTGGTACAGGTTGGGGGTAGAGGCATTTTTAGGAGGGGTAATTAACGGGACTTGAAGAAAGGAAGGATAGTTACCATCCTTTGGGCTTCATGGGGAGAGTTAAGTCAAAGCTGAGTTTAAATGTGGGGAAGGAGGTAGGCAAGAAGGGAACTCTGATATGGAAGCTCTTGTATTCCAAAGACAGGTATTGTCCAAATCTTTGCTTCCTGCATTAAAATCTCCTGGGAACTGACCACTCTGGAAATATCCTGTATTTGTTTGCTTACCTTTCATTCATTCAACAATATTTTTATTGGGCACTTTTACAATATGCCTTGCATTTTGCCAACAGTCCTTACCCCAGAACAAGATTTCCTGACTCAGGTCTATTGACATTCAATTCTTTGTTGAGAGCAACTGTCCTATGCTGTGTGGGATGTTTAGGAGGATCTAGCTTCTTCCCACTAGATGCAAGACCTCTTCACTGCGGCTGTGACAATGACAACTGTCTCCAGACATGGCCCAATGTCCCCTGGGGCCCCAAAGCTCCCCTGGTTGACCACCTCTGCCCTAGACCTTCTAAATCAGAACACTCTAGATGAGGGCTTAGTAATCTGTACTTTGAACATGCAATCCTCACCCCTGCAAGTGGACTTTCTGCTCACTGCAATTTGAGAACTTCTGCCCCCCAAAGCCTTTGTTCTTTTGGAGCTGGACCTACTCAGTATTGCTAACTATAAAGCCAAGTCAGGCTTAGATATTAATATAATCTAGGGGCTCAAGGGGTGACATTGTTTTGTGGTCACCATGATGGGGTTTCACCTGTGTCTACTCCTCACTACCCACCTGTCTCTCCTATCCATCTGCCATGAATCTATTACAATCGAGGCCTGACCAATCTGATCTGGAATCCCTCCCACCCACCACCTTTGCCCTTTCTCAAGGGGAATTTCCAGGTTTGACTAGTTCCATAAATATTCTTCTTAACAGTTCTTTCAGGCTATCGGAAGCTTAACGTTTCCCATCTTACTCATGGGTCACGGTGTGTTATTGTTTGCAAAGTGCTGTTTAATCATTTTTAACGTCCCCATGTTTTTCTCCATTGCGCATGTGTGTTAGAAGTTTTCTCACCTGCCCTAAATCACCCAAACAGCCTCCACCCATGACCAACCCCTCCCAATCCCAGCCTAGTCCTTAGGCAACTGAGGCAGAAAAAAACCCTATTTCAGAGTTGGCCCTGTCAGCAAAAAGTTATTAATTCTAATTACCCTATACACTTTTATGGAGTGCTGTGCTAAGGATCATAGCCTATTGAGTAAAACCCCATAGCCCTGCAGTTAAGGACCCACAGTTATAAGATCAAGAGATCCGGACAGAAAAGGACTGAAGGGCCAAGCACAGTGACTCGCACCTGTAATCCCAGCACTTTGGGAGGCCAAGGTGGAAGGACTGCTTGAGCCCAGGAGTTCAAGACTAGCCTAGATAACATAGTGAGACCTCATCTGTACAAAAAAAAAAAAGAAAAGAAAAAATTGGCCAGATGTGGTAGCACACACCTGTAGTTCCAACTACTTGGGAGGCTGAGGAGGGAGGATCAGCTGTACCCAGGAGCTCAAGGCTGTGGTGAGTAGTGATCATGCCACTGCACTCTGGTCTGGGCAACAGAGTGAGACCCCAACTCAAAAAAAAAAAAGGTAACTGAAGCTGCAGTAAGCTGACCATGAACCTCTCATGTCCTGCAGAAGTCTCACACCTGTTGATTTGTTGTTTGCATTACCGCTAGTCAATCATTTATCAAACATCTCCTGTGGGTGTTAGGTATCCCGGGCCCTTGCCCCAAGTGCATAAGATAGGATCCTCACCTTCAATGAGCTTTTGTTGTGATAACAGCTCAAAGACTGAAAGCTAGGAAAGAGGGGATCCAGGGGCTGGATAACGCCTTGGAGAGAATCAAGGAGGACATAGGCAGGAGTAGTTGATTGGCCTACAGAATTTCTTCCAAGTTCTACCCAGCATTCTTCTCAAAATTTTACGTCCACTCCCTCTTGAGTCTCAATAACTGGTTATATAATGGGGTGGGGTGTGTGATAATAACTCTGTAATACCTACTTTCTGGCTGGCTACCAACACATTTCTGGAGTGTTCTCTTATTCATTTGTATTTTTGCCTGCTGCTGCTACTGTACAGTAGTTAGCTTAGTTACCCACAAAGAAGGTCTTGGCTACCTCAGGGGGATGCCTAATGCAACGGAGCCTAGATGTTGTTGAGTGGTGTAGACATGATATTACATAACACTGAACCAAACAGTGAGAACATCATTCGCTTTTAATTCTCTTTCAATCTCTCACAGTCTCCATTTGGTTCCAGTGTCTTCTCTATCTAACACTTGCTAACTTCTATTTTACAACCAAGATACTATAGATCTTAGGCTCAGAAGTTTGGGGAGGGCAAGAATATCTAGCTGGACTTTCAAAAAATGACTTGTTTTTGTTGAATTAGATGGAGGGGTACCATCTGTTTTAGCAAAAGATCCTGTTCTCCATGTATTAGAGCAACCTAAAGCTTAAACGTATTTAGTTGAATTTCAAAAATAAATATATTTAAGGAACAATAGGGAGTAAATGATGGTTCAGGTGGGATGTGGCAATGGCAGAATGTGAAAAAGGTTGGTACAGGCATTGCCCGAATTGGCAAAATACTGTACTAAACCAGAGACTTTGGCCCTTGGGGAAGTTTCTTCCATGAGCTGGTGCTTGAAATAATGCTATGTTTAATTCTCCAGGGAACTTAGGATCCAATACTTAAACTTTGGGATGTGTAAGGACATGAGCCGATTGGAATGACTCAACCCTGTCTTCCAGAACAGTTGTTCCCACACTGACTGAACGTCAGAATCACCTGGGGATTTTTTAATTTTATTTTTTTAAGATAAAAAGCAAAGACCCCACCCCAGATTTACTAAATTATGTCCCAGGGTGGGGCCAGAAAATCTGAAATTTTTAAAGTTTCCAGGTGATTACAATAAGGTACCAGGCATAGAAACCTTTCCTGTACAAAAGCTGACTCTTGTAACAAGGGACTTGAGTTCACAGAGTCTATTGCCTGCAAGGAACAGAAAGGGCATCTGTGCTTGGACTCACTCGAAAGGATGGCTTGAAAAGTTCTTTCATCACACCCACAGGAGCCTGTGGAACTCCCAGTCAAAGCACACAGTATATTGAATTGTTGTTAGTTTGCCTGTCTTATCACTGGGCTCCAACCCGATGCAACTAAAACAAATATTTGCCCAGTGCCTACCTTGAGCAGGGCTTCGCTCTAATTCCTGGGCCTTAGGGTAGCCTGTGAGATTCCTGAGCACAAGGAGAACATCTTGTTATGGTGATGGCTCCTGTATGGCTTTCAGGGCTTTTGCACTTACACTTCCTTCCCACAAGATTCTTCCCCCAGATCTGTTTTTCTTCTTCATTCCAAACTCAGATGTCACCTTCATTGCCCACTCTATCTCCCCCACTCTTCTCTATAAGTTTCTTCTCTCTCCTTCTCTTCCTCCTCTTCCTCCCTTCCTCATTCTTCTTTTCTTCCTCTTTCTCCTCCTTTATGAATCTGCCTGTTTTTTGTCTGTCTCCTCATGTTAAAATGTAAGTTCTATTCATCTTGATATCCCAAATTCCAGTGCAGTATTGATGCTCAGTAAACATTTGTGGAATGATTGAATACAAAACTGGGCATACTTGAAAGGAAGGATGTACTTTTCAAGTACCTCTGGCCCCCTGGGGCTGTCATGAACTGTGGACATCAGCATTTTGGGCCGTATGCCTCTTTCCAGTCAATGCTGTCCTCTGCTCACCAACCTCCCTCCCTGTGCTCCCTTTCCTCTCCCTTGTCTGTTGCCTCCTTCAGGTCCTCCCTTAAATACCACCTCTTCCAGACAGTCTTCTCGAGTGGATCTCGTGTGACTCAAACTTTTCTAATATATATCTTTTCAAAATAATGAGTCTCAATGTAGAATATGATTCTAAACACAGAAATATACAAGCAGAGAGAACTAACTAATTGACACTTGGACATCAGGGTGGTGGTTATGAAGAGGCTTCTGAGAGGTTGTGATTGCTCTTAACCAGGGTGCTGGTTACTCACTTGTGTTCAGTCTGAGAACATTAATTTGGCTGCACACTTAGGATTTGGGTACTTTTGCATAATTTGTGCACTTCTGTACATCTAGCATAAAAAGCAGTGATCTCAAATTTTGCTGCATATTGTAACGAACTAGAGTGATTTTAAAAATCCCAATGCCCAGGCCTTACCCCAGATGCATTACATCAGTCTGTGGGGGTGGGATCCAGCCATTGGTATTTTTTTAAAGCTCCCCAGAGATTCCAATATGCGGCCAAGTTTGAGAGTCAGCGTACCATACGATGTTGCCCTTGAGGATGTAATTCATTGCCTTCCTCTTATGTCATTTAACTCGTTCGGGATATCCCTCATCTCAGTAAGTGTTTTTGAAAACTTCAAGGTAGCCATCTCTGGTTATTTTCTAACCTCCCAGGTCATCTGGTGTGACATCGAGAGTCAAACAAAAGGAAGTCCCAGATCATGGAGAGTGAGAGGAAGGAAAGAAATCAGGATGCTGGGATAGAGAGTATGGGAGTGGGCTGGAGTCAGGGAAAGGCTCTGTGAGGAGGTGATATTGAAACTGAGATCTGAAAGCAGCCATCCTGGGAACCAGGACTTGGAATCAAAAGAGATTTCTGTGCTTCAGGAATAGAAAGGATGCAACTGTCAGAACTAAGATCAAGAGAACCAGCCAGGGAGAGGGTAGCAGAAAAGATGCAGGAGAAATGAACTGAGGAGGTCGGTCACAATATGGAGTTTGAATTACATCCTGAACATACCTACTTCGTGAGAATGGGTTTGTTCAACTAACACAGGAGAGAAAATGTCTTATTCTACTAGGGGGAAATTTGCTTTCTAAAAACAAGTAAGGTCGATGAAAATAAAGCTTGGGGAGACTCAGGCATTGGCAAGTTTGCTAAGAATAAATTCTCCAAAAGTTATTGGGCTCTTGCTTTTACAACTATGTTGATTTGGTTAGGTGTAGAATTTTGCAACAGCAATTAAGCATTATGTATATTTTAAAGGGTATGATTGCTGAGTGGGCAGCTTGGGGACATGGGAGCTGTTAGGTTCAACATATATCACATTTCTCCCTTGGAGTCGGCTACTTGCAGTCAGTGACAGTGTTTTGCTGCGGCAGAAGAATCTAGACCAAGTCACTGGCCCAGTGATCCATTGCTCAACTTCATTAACCGCAGGAAGACATTAAGTGAATGTAAGGACGGAACAGCCTGGAAACCATGTGACGAGCAGCCTTTAAGTTCTGGGCTCCGGTATATTTTATGCCATCTCAACTGTGCATCAAACTCTACTTCCTGAACTCATTAGAACTGTGTGCCCAAAGGTACCCCTCAACTTTCAGAAGCAAATAGAGAATGATATAATTTGCTCTGAGAACACCTTTCTGTCTTATCCAGAGCTTGTCTTATCTATTATGATTAGGCATTAAGCGTCCTATTGTCCTTAAAATTTCATGAGATTCTACCCCTGCTTGCTAGGATTATGTCAAAGCGACTTGTCCTGAATGCTGTTTTCACCCAACAATACAGCTTGTCTTTTCTCCTTAACCATTGCTGGGCAGTCCAATGAGGCTAAGGAACCCACGGGCTTAAAATGGTTGAACAGTCTGGGATTGTTGCAAACTCTCTTTCTAGAAGGCTTGCGTCTTGCTTTGCTTCTCCAAGAAGCTGACCCTGAGAGAAAGATTTGCATGCATGTGGTTTATTTGGGAGGTGATTCTAGAAAATTCCAGTAGGGGAGAAGGAAAGTGAATTAGAAAGTGAATTAGAAAGAGAGTATGGGTGTGTTATCAAGTAGGTTATCCCTATGGGCAGCTGGAGCTTAATCCTGCTGGGGAATGCTAGGAGATAGTGTAGATGACAACCTTTCAAGATGTCTCCACCAAAGGGTGAGAGAGTTGGGGTATTTATCCACCAACTCTTGGCAGCTATTTTTGAGGACCACTTTTGGTCTTCCTGCAGGCACAAGAGCCACCTGTGCTAGCCGTTCACAGTTGACTTGGTGTGTGAAGAAAGGAGAAACCAGGCAACATGTGTTAGATTGGAATCCCCTGAACCATGAGCTTCATGAAGGCAGAGGATAAGACTGTTTAGTTCTTGCAGTGACTCCACTTCTTGGCATAGTGCCAGGCACACAGTAGCCCCTTCAATAAGTATCTACCAAATGTGCCAGCATGTTCAAAAGCTTAGCATCATGCCTCTTTTAGTTGCTTTCTTGTTTAGTCCTATTGTTTATAACAATGTACTTAGCACTTGTTTATAAGTCTTTTGTGTTCCCCGATTTGATCAGTCTTCGCCTTGCCCGCAAGTATGCTCACTTGGGGGCGGGACCTCTTTCCTCTCTGTGAATGTATTTCTCATAGGGCTGTAGAATTTTCATTATTATCATAGCTTGAGATTTTAAACAAAATGAAGACATGGGGTTCTGACATTTAGGAGTGTGTTCTTAAGTATAATGTGGGGCCAAATTGTTTGAAATTAGGATTGTCCTAGGACATACGATCCATCCCTCTGTACAGATCAGGTAGACAGGTCGCGTGGGTGAGGGTGTAGAATCAGAGAGACTAGCATTTAATAAATATTTTCACTACTTGCTGAGAACTTGGGCAAATTATTTAACCTCTCTGGGTTTCAGTTTTTCCATCTATGAAATGGGAGTAATTATATCATCGACTTCATTGGGGACAGAGAGGATTATATGAGAAAATGTAAAATATTTAGCATCATATTTGATATATAGACAGTACTCAGAAATTTTTACCTTTTTCATTATTGTATAAATGTTTGTTGATAGACTATTTACTGAGTGCTATATCTGAGGTCCAGTCTAAATTGAACCAAGGTATAAAACTCAGTTCAGCTCAATGCTCTATATTTGCAAGGGTGCCGAATTACAAAATCTGATCAGGGAATCTGGAATTCCTATGCAGAAAGTACAGAAGGAACAGAGCAGAAATTTAAGCTTTTGGAGGCAGGGAGTTCTTGCTGGCATCCTCTTCTCTCTACAGGCATATCTGCTTTTCTCACTCATACTCATTAAGCCCCTGCTCCATGCCAGGCACTGGGCTGGGTGCTATAAAGTGGTAGGGAATAAAGCCCCTGCATGGCACTTAGGGAATGTAAAACTTCACCACAGGCAAATTATGTTATTGATCACAATCTCAGCTGACATTTATGAAGCACTTGGTGCCGAGCACTGTTCTAAGCATGTTACAATATGAACTTCTAAATTCTTAAAACAACTAGATAAGGCAAAGTGCTTTTGTTGTTCCCATTTTACATATGAGGAAACTGAAGCACAGGAAGGTTAGGTAACTTACTTGAGATTATGGAGATAGCGAATGCGGAAGCCTGGTTCGACCCTCCCCGTATGGCTCCAGTTTGTGAATTCTTTTTTTGTGTGTGTGTTGAAGTCTCACTCTGTCGCCCAGACTGGAGTGCAGTGGCATGCTCCCGGCCACCGCAGCCTTGACCTGCTGGGCTTTGGCGATCCTTCTGCCTCAGCCTTCCAAGTAGCTGGAACTATAGGCATGCGCTACCATGCCCGGCTAATTTTTGATTTATTGTAGAGATGAGGTCTCGCCAAGTTGCCCAGGTGGGTCTTGAACCTGTAGGCTCAGGCAATTCACTCACCTTGGCCTCCCAAAGTGCTGGGATTACAGGCTGAGTCACCCAGCCTGGCTCAGTTTGTGTATTCTTAACGACCATGCATCACTCCCTCTTGGCGATACTGCAGCCACGGTGAGTTTTATGTCACTCAAAGTCTAGGTGTTTACTGCATTGCTTTTTTCTGCTCACACTCAGCATGCACATCATTTCCCAGAGAGCTAAGACAGAGTCGAGGGTCCCCCTTTAGAGCTCCTGGTTTAGTAGGTCTGGGGTGGGGTCTGAGAAGGTGTGTTCTAGCAGGCTTCTAGATGACACTGAAGCTATGTGTCTACAGACCACACTCTGAGTTTGCAGGATCCCCATGGGGGTTACTGTGCCCCCCCTTCTCCCTACAGGACACTTGACAAAGTCTAGAGATATTTTTGGTTGCCACAACTCGGGGGTTGCTACTGGCATCTAGTGGGTAGAAACCAGGGATACTGCCAGACATCCCATATTGCCCAGGGAAGAACCCTGCAAACAATGATTGGCCCCAAATACCGGTAAGGTCAAGGTGGGAACCCCAGTGTACAGCATAACCTCCCTACCCTTAACATGTATCAGAATCATCTGGGGCTGTGGTTTCAGATGTGGCTTCTGATTACGTAGTACTTGAGTGGTGTCTGAGGTGCGGCATTTCTAACAGGGACTGCAGATCCAGAGCCCCCTCTTTGAGGAGCAAAAGCTAGAATATACCTCATGTAGGTAAAAGTCTCAAACCAAGGATTAGGACACAATGAATTTCTAAGAAATAAAACTCAAAAGTTATCCTGCATTCGTTCAGAGCAGAAGTAACTCTGAGTTTAAATAATCCTCTTTCAACTCACCCTGTAGTGAGTTTTACCCTTAAAGAGGCAGGGGAGCAGAGGGGCTGGGGGTGGGTGGTACAGAACTCTCCACTCCTCTCTCAGAAGCCAACCGGGGGCCTGTTTAAAATGAGGGAGGACAGGGCTTAGTCAGAACCGCCTTGCTGCAGTCCCGAGACATCAAGTCGAGTCTATTGTTCCCTGCATTCGTGGCTTCTTTCCAAGAGCTGCACATTGACGGCGGGGTTTGCATCTGCCTGACTTTTAGGTCTGCAAATGTGAGATGAAAAGTGGCTGTTTTTAAAATGGTTGCTCTCTTGGGAAAGGGCTATGGGAGAAAATGGACTCTCTGCGTCCAGCCCTCCAGAGATGGCACCCCAGCCCCTTTGATAAATGGCAGCATTAACAAGGTTTGGTTGAGAGGGAACCTACAGATTTATGACTTCCTGTGTCCGCCAGCAGATGTCATTATGGCTGACAGAACAGAAGGCCTTTCAAGAGCAAGCTGGGGTGGAGCTAAGAAGAGGGGAAAAAATGAAATAACATAAAAGGCAGAAGCCAAAACTGGTGTTTGCTTAGTGGTGCTATTGTTGATACTGTCATTTTAGGGACACAGGGAAGTTTTACACAGAACTGAATGAACATCTTGTGATATCTCTGAGATTCTGCTTCTCAGATTTAGGCAGAAACTCTCGAATGAAAAGGAAAGTTATTGGCTTCACTCAAATAAGAAACCTACTGGGTTTTTTTCCTGGCCTATTTGTACCTTTAAAAGTGCCCTAGGATACAAGGAGCACTTTGCACTCAATAAACATATATTTTACCCTGAAACAACATTTTGATGAGTCTTAAAATATATTCATTTTACAAATTCAGCAGCTTGTTCTGAAATACCTTTGATATACATGTAATTTTACCCATTTAAAAAAATTGTTTTAGAGGATGTCATTGGTATTTTAGGTGCCAGAATTTTTTGTGGTATTGAAAAATGGCATAAATTTGGCATTCATCATGGGCCAAAAACTCATATGAATAAGTACAACTGCTAACACAGACTTACTAGTAATTACAGGTCACATTTCCACATTTCCTCCTTTTAATCTTCACCTGAAGACTTACCTTCCGTTGGAAAATAGGCATTTATTTTTTTCCATTTGACTCTCTTATCTAATGGACACTTGAATGTGTTTTGTGTGTTCAGGTAATTAGTGCCCCAAACTGCAGCCCACTAAGAACAATTCTGGCTGTAGATGTTGGACTGTTTTTAGATCTGTCATCAAAAAATCATTTCCCATCGGAGTTGCATGACTGATATGACTTGGCAGAAATTAAGAGTCATGGAGGATTTGTAGTCCACATTTTTTAAAATTTTTGAGTCAGAGTCTCACTCTGTTGCCCAGGCTGGAAAGCAGTGGCATGCTCATGGCCACTGCAACCTCAATCTGCTGGTCTCAGGTGATCCTTCTGCCTCAGCCACTTGAGCAGCTGGGACTACAGGTGCACGCCACCATGCTCAGTTAATTTTTTGACTTTTTGTAGAGATGGGGTCTCGCTATGTTGCCTAGGCTGGTCTTGAACTTGTAGGCTAAGCAATCCTCCAGCCTTGGCCTCCCAAAGTGCTGAGATTAGGCATGAGCCACTATGCCTTGCAACCAGCTAATTTCAAGCAAAAGCTTGATCAAGAGCCTTCTATCATTAATCAGTAGCCAAAATGTTGAGGCACGTATTGTAGTAAATATCTGATTTCATAGAGATTTTCACAAGAGCACCGTGGGCACAAAAATGACCACCTTCATCATGCCTTTTGCAAACCACTTTGGTGTGGCAATGTGATGATTTGCTGACTGACCTGGGCTCCAGAGACACTGTACTGTTTCTGGCCCTTCCACTCACTATCTGTGTGATTCTGGACAAGTTACATAAGCTCTCCAACTCTGTTTTCTCACCTGTAAAAGGTGGACAATAATGGCACTGTTCTCTTTGTGTTTCTTTTTCTCTAATGAGTGTTGAATACATGTTTGTGAAGTGATTAGTCGAGTGCCTGACACTGGAGAGGAGCTCAATAAAATTAGCTATTGTTATAATGATTAATGTTAAAATGTCTTTTCTCTTTATTCTTTCACAGGTAGACACATCAAGATATAGACTGAGGCCACCTAAAAAATAAATCCAATAATAATAATAATAATAATAACAATAGCATTAGTTAGAGTTGTCATGTATTGAACACATACTAAGTGCTAGACACTGTCCTAAATGCTTGACATGAAAAATATATTGAATTTCATCCTTACAACAATCTTATGAGGTCAAGATTACTTCCATTTTACATATGAGGAAACATTAGATGGTTTAAGTCAGTGGTTTTCAAACTTCAGTGTGTGTTAGAATCAGCTGGAGAGGGCTGGTTAAATCACAGATTGCTGGGTATCTCCCCTGAGTCTCTGAGTCAGTAGGTCTGGGCTGGGGCCCACAGATTTTCCTGTTAACAAGTTCCCAGGTGCTGCTACTGCTGATCTGAGGACCCCATATGAGAACCATGGACTTAAGTAACTTGTTCAAGGTTACACAATGAGTAAGTGGCAGAATGAGTTTTCAAATTTTAAAATATGAATGCATTTTAAAAAATGTGTTCTTAACAAATACCTGTATTTCTCCCATGTAACAAAACTTCACATGTACCCCTCAATGTAAAATTTAAAACAATGGTCTCCCTTTCCTACTTTCTGGAAAAGATTGTCCTAAAAAAACACACACACACAACTATGTTTCTTCAAATTTCCTAACATCAAACTTTTGAATCAATAGTTGATTATTAAACTCACAAAGCACAATGAATGGTTTGGACAGCCGCTTGTTTGCATTAAGTGTCCCGATTCATGATGTGCTTTGTGGCACAAAACAGACTGTGATTTCCTAGAAGGGGAAGATTTCAGGAACATTTTCAGAGCAGTTATCAAGTCCTTAAACATATCCACTCTATCACTCCTGAGAAGGTCACAGTGCTACTGAGCTATAGGAAGATGCAAGGGCTGTGACCCTCTTCCAGCTGGAGAATCTATTAGGAGTTCTAAGATAGAGCCCAGCTAAGCATGCCACACCTGGGCACCATCTGTGCCTGAGAGATGTGGTGTCTTCTTGGTCCCCAACCAGCAATGTCTCCCCAAACACAGCCCACCTGGACTGCAAAGGGTTCTGGAGAGGTCTCCACTAAATGCCTAAGATCCAGAAGCCTCCACTGCTCAGGTGAGCCACTAGTAGCCAGTCAGCTCAGAAGACCTTGGTACAAGCTGCTGTCTGGATTAAGAACTGGGATGTGCTTTGGTTCATCTTGGAGGGCTTGGGAGTGTGAGAGATCAGTAGTAGTACCAGATGAGAGATGTGATGGGAGACAAAAGAGGCAGGTGTAGAGTTAGGATAAAGCCCAACACCGCTTAGTGGGTAAAGGAATCCAGCAAAAGGTACCTCATTCAGTTGCAAATGGAGGGAACTAGAATTCAAATACACAGAGAGGTTGCACTTTCAGAAATATGAATGTTGCAGGACTTGAAGAAAATAGATGAATTGAGGGAAACAGGTCATGCCATTGACAGAAAAGAAGTTGGCTGGCAGAGGCCTGGGAATTCCTGTCGCCATGATGCAGGGTGGAGGAATTGAGAGCACAGTGGATTTGCTACTATGAGCCTGGGATTTGAGCACCATCTCTGTAGAGGGAGGACTAGCTGACTTTGAGGACTCTTCCTCTTCGGACACGCACGAATGCTGTTTATTCATACATTCATTCATTTATTCAACAGACATTTACTGAGAACATATTATGGGCCAGATGTTATAAACACTGGGGGTAAAAGAACAGACCCCAGGCTGCTGTCATGGAGCTTATTCTTCGATAAGAACAGTGACATGACATACAAAATAAATACATCGTATATTAGGATGTGAAAAGTGCCATGGAGAAAAATGAAGAAGGGAAGTGGATTTGGGTTGGCAGGTGATATGGTTGAGAAATGCCCTCTCTCCATTTCCAATGACGGCATTTTTCACCATCAATAAGTACCCTTTGGTTATAAAAGAGAGGAAATTAAATTAGCCTAAGGACGAAAGGAGAGTATTTGACTGCATATAACCTACAAGTTCAGGAATTGATAGTTTTAATGGTCACTGTTGTTTCTCCTCCCAGCATTCACTCCATTGATCCTTTCTGACATAATTCAGATTTTCACTCTGGTATCTAATGCTTTCCTATTTGATTTATATATTTCTGGGGAAGTAGACCCCTCCCCCAGGTCCAGGGCTTAAGCCAATGAGCACATTCCCTTTCCCCACTGATCATAGTGGTTGGTTCCTGAGTAGGCAGGGCCCAATGGAACTGTCTCAGAAATGCTGCCTGGGATCTTTTATTTAATGAACCAGGAGGGGGAAAAAAAAATCTGCTACTGGCCATTGCATAATCAGAGGAGGCCTATCTTATAATGAAATAGAGAAGAGAGATGGGAAGAAGAAGCAAGCACAAAAATAAAAACCTAGGATCTTGATGATATCACTGATCCACAGAGTAGACACACTCTTGAGTAAATCTGCCCTAAAGTTAAATGAGTAAAAAAAAAAAAATTCTCTTTTATGACTTAGGACCATTTGAGTTGGGCGTTCTGTAATTTTAAATAGAAAGATGAAATAGCGCGTTCAGGCACAGTTAAATCCACGTGTGTATCAAGGACATCATAGACCTTCAGTTTTACTTCTGCAAAAATGTTTTACTCTCAGCCTGGCTCTTCCATGTTGACCACCAGCAACTTCATTTCTGAAAGCACCTGCCAAAGCTTTGCACTCTTCCTGCTCATGCTACTTTGGGTCATGTGCCCATCACTGAATCAAGCCCTGAGTTCCAGGGCATAGAATACTGCTAATTTTGGAATAAGTGCTTTCTCTTGAGTCCAGGGCTGCCACCTGCCTCATTTTAATCACATTGCTTGGGAGAGTCAGTTCTTCAAATTAAAGGGTTGTTATCAGAAAGGAGGTGCATGAATGTTGGGTGATCAGAAATCATAACAAGTCACCCTAATGTCTAACTTTATATTTAATGTCTCACTTTCCCCATTTGTTGAAAAAAAAGTTGAGAAAAAGTGATAGTCTTAAACATTCTTGCCACCAAAGACTTCCTCTCTTGCCTTCCTCTGTTACCCTTTGTGGAGACTGAATTAAACTAGTTAAACAAATTTTTTTCTATAATGAACCCATTCATCCATTGATACGTCCACCCATCATCCAACACACTGTTATTGAATATCCACTAGCTTCCAGTTTTGTTCTGGCAATGAAAAAGGTCAGAAAGGATGTGATCCACTTTGTTTAATGAAGTTTAATGGGACTCTGCTGGTACTTTTCTTTTTTGGGTTAGATAGCCAGAGCTTTAGTAGAAGAAAGTTTCATGTTCATGGTTCTTCTACTCGGCTTGGAATATTGGTATGAGGCTAGGATGCCTGGAGCTGGAGCAAATAATTTGCAGCCACAAGGATGTGTATATAAACAAACAGTCAACAGACTGAGCATGGCAGAGTAGGAAGGACAGTCAGAGTCTAGGGACATGATGGTTTGCACAGTCCTTGGGCCTCTGTGTTGAACCTAGACTCATTTTCATCCAAGATTCTTATTTAGTGTGATAATTCAAATCTTTGTTGTTTAAGCCATAGTTGAAAAGATTCTATTACTTGCAGCAAAAACATTCCTGACTGACACAGATCCAATAGAGATCTCCAAACAGCTTATCATCTGTAAATGTCCAGTGAGTAGATAATTACAAATGTCACAAATGTGCTGAAGAGGAAGTGTAGGAGCTTATATTAAGGGGAACTAACATTCATATAAACCACATGTAACAAGTAATAATATTTTTCTAATATTTGAGAGAGTTAGAACAGAGGTAGGTAGAATTTTTCTTTGAGGACCACATAGTAAATATCTTGCCTTTGCAGACCATATTGGTTTCTGTTACAACTACTCAACTCTGCTGGCATAGTGTGAAAGAAGTCATAGACAATATGTAAATGAATGGACATGACTGTGTTCCAATAAAACTTTACTAACAAAATAGGCAGCTGGCAGGATTGGTCCATAGACTGACTCCCGAATTAAATACACACAGCTGAGTATGCAGTAAAACAGGTGATCAAGGATCGTTTGTAATACACTTATTAAAACATGGAAATCCTCTTAAAATTCTGCTTTGCAGATTTCCCAATACCAGGTCTTTAAACTCACACATTATGCAACCAAGTGACTCTCCTAACATGCCTTTCCTTTCTCCTACAGATGTGGATTGAGAGGGAAGGTCAGCTGGGCAGTTGCCCAGGGTACCAATCTCTAGTGAGCTTAGAAACACTAGTGGGAGAAGTTGGGAAAATGTGTGCTGGCCTTTCTCTGCTGACAAAATATAACACTGTAATGTGAAACAAGCAAATATACAGAAACATAACATTTATTAGCCCTGGAATAGTCTTGCTAAGATTTTTTTTTTTAAACTAGCATACACTGAATTTGTAGTCAGCTCAAAGATGGAAGTTGCGGTCAGCAGAAATTCCAGAACCACGTGATGTGTGGTGTGCTGTGACTTATAAGGGGAGTGATTTATACTGTGAATATTAAACCTTTTAATATACCTCCCAAGAAGTTGCTTGGTTCAGAAAAATCACAAGAGAATTCCAAAAAGAAACCAAAACTGCAGAGAAGTTGGAAATATTTTGTCATACTTTTTGTTTAGAATATTGTCTCTGTTTCAACCATATAAGTAATATTATCATTAGTTCTAATTCTGGGGAGGGGAAATCATAAAAGAAGATCAGATTTGCTCTGCCCTCACTGTATGCTGGGCAAATGTCTGAAGGGCATTGGATTGGAGAGTTACGGTACTATAGTCTAGGTAGCTCTCATTATATGTAAAGACCCACAAACTCACCTCCCTGTTAGGTCTAGGAAGGTAACATAATGAAATGCACTGGATCAGAGGCAATTGAGAATGGTGGAGACTTTGGCAGACTGGAGAGCTTATGCACTGTCCAGTCTACTGTTCTCTCCGTTCTCCCCACCTTCACACACACACGCACACATGCATGCACACACCAGCTTCCTCTTCTAGACAAGAAGCACATACTCCTTCAACCAATATAGTCAGAAGATGGCGGACAATGCTTAAGTCTAGCTGTGCATTTTAACTGATCAGGTTACTTAATTCTGCCTTTCCCTGATAAGATGAATTGTTGAAGAAGATGGCACCCCTACCTGCATTTCACGCCACGGATCTATTAGCGTCTCTATTTATGGAGAAGAGAGAAGAGAGTGATAATTTATACATACATTTGTTTTGTAAAAATTATACTCCTATCGTTTGATTGGTTCAAGTCCCCTAGAATATCACTCCTCTGTGATAGAGAACGTGGCTACAAGGGGAAATGTTACACTGTTTAAGAATTTAAAATTCTTCTACTGCCACTTGTGGCAAACTGTGTCATTCACTAAGCCATGCAGTTTTTCCCTTGCCCAAAATGTCACAAAAAGAAAAGTGAATCACAGCAGTTTGCACATGCCAAACGCATTTGTCGAATAAACAGCAGAAAGAATTGCAATTGAAATACCACCCCTGTAAGAAAAAAACACAGTATTTAATCTGATTTTAATTGAAATGGTGCATGTTGATACCTTTTGTTTATGCAAGAGACAAAGTTCACATAGGGAAGAATATTGACAATAATTCTATTTGAGACATGTTGAAAGTTGGGACTTCTGAAGCACTTTGAAAGAAAAAAAAATACCACATCTCATGTTAAAGAAATTGTTGTTGCCATTGGTGCATAAAATGTTTCCAATATGATAATCAATACAGTAAAATGTCCAATTTAGTATAGTGCTAAATTGAGCTGCTGCATGCTTTGGGAAGATATGTTTGAGCACTGAATAATTTTTTAAAAAAATGGAAATTGTTTGGTGTCGTGGGCTCCAGTTGTCTCTGTTGTCTAACCTCCATTCCTCTTCCCCCGTAAGATAATACCTCATGGAGCTTTCTTTGGCACAGTTAATTATCTTCCATACTCAGCTATGCCATTCCTGTGGTATTGACCTTTTCTCCAGCTCTTGGGACTGGCTAAAGCCAACAGTCTCATCCCATCTCATCCCTTTGACAACCATAATTTGACCCATGCTGGACAGAAATCTAGTCAGAAGCGATGAGATCTGTAAAGAAATTTGTTAAGAGCTTCTGTGGGGGGAGAAAAGGGGTCTCTGTACTTCTTGAGAGCCACAGGAGGCGAGCTGCTCCTTCTGTGGTCTATGTGGTATGAAGATATAAAGAATGTAAATAGCTTCTTTACTGCTCAAATGGAAAGCCCTGGAACTGTGAAGGGGAACAAATTTGAGGCCTAAAGAATAAGCTGACACTGTGGAAGGTAGAGACGAAACAGAGAGAAGAAAAAACTGGGTTTTGATGTTACTAGATCAAGCTATACCTGAAGCTGACCCTGCCCTTGACCTTTTCAGTGATTCAAGTATACATCTTCCATTATTCTTCAAGCTGTTTTGAGTTGGATTAGCAGTTATCACTTTCAAGAAAAAGATATTTAACTTATCATTCGGTTTTGTCACATTGATGATAAAATATTACTCCTCTTATAATGAGTTATGCTAGGAAAATGGAATCAACCTGTGGGTTTCTCCTTCATTGTTTGGTTGTCTATGTTTTCAATTGGATTGAATACCTTCTTAAGTCTTTTTTTTTCTTTTGAGTTAGAGTCTCACTCTGTCACTCAGGCTGGAGTGTAGCGGCACACTCATGGCCACCACAACCTTGACCTGATAGACTCAGGTGATCCTTCCACCTTAGCCTTCTAAGTAGTTGGAACTACAGGCACATGTCACTATGCCCAGCTAATTTTTTGACTTATTGTAGAGATAAGGTCTCACAAGTTGCCTAGGCTGATCTCGAACCTGTGGGCTCAGGCATTCCTCTCACCTCAGCCTCCTATTGTGCTGGGATTATAGGCATGAGCCACCACAACCAGCCCTAGGCATTTACTGTTGCTATGAATAGAGGTGGGATTTGTTTTTTGGGATTTAGTTTTTTGAAAAGTGCTCTTTTCTCTCCTATTTAATACATAAAGCACTGAGTATGTATGCGCCAGAGACAGTAGCAAGGGATTTACATGCATTATCCCAAAGTGACCAATATTATCCCCATTTTACAGATGAGAAACTAAGGCCCAGAAAAGACAAGTAACTTGCTCATGGCTTGCAAAGGAGTTGGGTTAGGTCTGTGCTTTTTTTTAAAATTTTTTTTTTTGAGTTGGAGTCTCACTGTGTCCCCCAGGCTAGAGTGCACTGCACACTCACGGCCACTACAGCGTTGACCTGCTGGGCTCAGGCAATCCTTCCACCTCAGTCTTCCGAGTAGCTGGAACCACAGGTGCATGCCACCATGCCTGGCTAATTTTTGGATTTATTGTAGAGATGAGGTCTCGCCAAGTTGTCCAGGCTGATCTTGAACCCGTGGGCTCAGACAATCCTCTCACCTTGGCCTCCCAAAGTGCTGGGATTATAGGTATGAGCCACCGCACCCAACCTTCTTAAGTCATTTTATTGGTAATCTTCTTGTCCATATTTTGTGACACAGTTCAAGTACCAGCTTTCCTGTAAATTCATTACTGGACAAGAATTATGAAGACTCTAGTTTTGGATCTGTTGAGGCTGCCCCTTGTAGTGGCTAAGAGCATGCATGTTGGGTTAGATAGATATGATTTTGAATCCTGGCTCTATAATTTACTAGCTATGTGACTTTAGGTAGTTTATTCAAATTTTCTAAGATACTTCTCCCAACCTATAAAAATACCTCTAATAACAGCATCTTAAATCAGATGACTTTAGTGAAGATAAAATGAGATAATGCATGTACAATACTTATGGTGCCTGACACAGAGTAAATATTCAGTAAATGTTGATGCTGCTATTCCTATTGTTACCATACTTGTCAATGAATCCACCATATACAAAGAACCCAATAAATCCAAGCTGTGTTTATTAGCTCAATAAATATTTGCTATATGAATAATTTAAAAATGATGAATAGATGGTTGAGTGAATACATGAGTAATTAAAATGTGATTCATTGGAAAAATGAATGAATGAATGGGAGTTTGAAACTGAGAGGCGAGACCACAAGTTGAGAGGTGAGAAGGAGGAGGGAAAGAAGGAAAAGGCACTCTGGGCTTTATGGGAATGCCCTTCTTGTGATCTGTGTCCCCATCAGGTTGAATGTTCTGCAATGCTGCTTCCTTCATACTCTCATTACTGTAGGTCATCTGTCGGGAGCTTGTTGATGGGCAGCTTTATAGAGAGCCATAAAGCAGCACTTATGGCCAAAGTCATCATAGTTTGTTGAACTCTGTGTTTACGGTGTCCACATCATTTTCTCTCTTTTCTCTGGGTCATAGTCATTCATTACACACATGGGGTTTAGCATAGATGGCTTAATTTTCTCATAATACCTCCCCATAGCCTCTGTGATAAAATTCAAGGACCTGAAGACCTAAAAGATCAGTAAGAATAGGTAGAATAAGTGGACAATGGATGGTTACTGTGGAGAGTTACTGAATACTTATTTTAGTCCAGACCTAAAGACTCAGCCAGCCCAGTATAGCACACCATCTTGAATGAACCGTCTCATCCAATCTTCACAATGGTGTGTGTCAGGTACACTCATTAGCTCAACTTTGTTGATGAGGAAACTGAGATATAAAAGATTATGTTACTTTTTCCCTGTCATAGGACTAGGGATTGACACTGACAGGATTCAAACCCAGGAAGCCAATCTCTGGAGCCTCTCTTCCGGGGGCTTGAGACCTTATTATTCCCTACCTTGTCTTAACTCTTACAGCACTTGAAGTTACAAACAGCTAACCTTCTGCTTCCTTTAAACTCCTCAAAGTGAACTCAACAGAAGTGAATTTCCTGAAATAAAACGTGGACACATTAGGAACACCGTGAGATAATTTTAAGGGCTCATATTTTTGGATTTATTTGAAAACTTTTTAAGATATTTCTTACTTATATTCCACTTAAGCTTGGTAGCCAAAAGAAAGGCATTTGGAGTTATAGGCTAGGGGCAGTGTTGTAGTCATGTGTTACAGCCCAGGTACTTCAAACACCACTTTCAGGAACCATAGATCATTCTTGGTGGTAGGCATCTGAACTACCAACCTTATTCTCCCAGCCAAATTTGGCCAGACTAGCATCAAACGAAATTCTGTTTTAGACACCCATTCACGCCTAGATACTCAAGAAATATGTGTTAGAGGCATCCCAGTCTCTAACTTCTCAGAACAGAGTGTAGAGGAGGAATTGGAAACTGAGAAACCATAGCGTAATAACTGTCACACTGACAGTTATGATATGACTGGGAACAATATGTTCTCTTAACGTTGTAATCCACAGGGATGATCCTTGGCAGCCATGTTAGGATCATGTGACCTTGCCCACTTCTTGGGTTGGGCTATACAAGGACACCTGAATTGAGTGGGCCAATCACACTCAGCTTCCTGGGGACTGAGACTGACAGACAGTGTTAGTTTCTGTTGCTGAGTCTGAATCACGCAAATCTGGGCTAGCCATAGTCTACCAAACATACTAAGCATGGAAGAAACCTCAAAGCCTAAAGTAAAGAAAGGGGAGTAGGAATGAACTGGGAGGTGTGTGGAAGAGAGAAAACACCTCAATGGCTTTGTAGTTCCTGAATCCAGTCACTTCCTGAAGGCTGGCTGTATCCCAGTCTTTTGTGTTCTCAGAGATACTCCTATCCTTATACAACATAACTGAACATTTTTCATCAGCTAAGATTGTTGGTTTCTGTTACTTACATCCCCAAACATCACAGATTAATAAGACAATCAAGTTTTTTTTTCATGTTCAGAGGTGACTTATATCCTTTTTGAGACAAGGTAGCTTATAAATAACACATAAGCAATTTTGTTGACCAGAGAGATGGTTGGCTAACCTCCTTTAAAAAAGGCACAGATGGGCAAAGATATATGTTCACTGATTTTAGCAATGAGTGACAATAAAATTTCTAAGTTGTTCCTCAGCTTCTAACTTCCACATAAGATTTTTAAATTTAAGATTTAAATAATTTAAAATAATAAAAAATGTTAAATAATTTACCTTTTTAATGGGTGGCTCAGAAGGGGAGTACTCATTGATAGCTTTCAGAAAAATAGTGGTAGTGGTCAACAAGGTTAGAGAAGGAGGAAGAAAGCTGGGGGTCACCAGAAAAACTGGCTGGAGTTCAAAAAGACAAATGACCATTTCGATGGTAGTGAGACTTACTTCCAGAAAATGACTCGGCTTGTATTAGATAAAACAATGCTGCTTTCAATTAGAATACACAGCCCAATAGCTAAAGTGAGGAAAAAAGTATGGAATGAGAAAAGTAGAAAGAGCTCTCTGGTTGCCAGAGTTTGAAATTAAACTCAAATGAGTTTAATAACATCGTAATTTATTTATTTATTTATTTACTTATTTATTTTGAGTTGGAGTCCCACTCGATCGCCCAGACTGGAGTGCAGTGGCCGCTCCCGGCCACCACAGCCTTGACCTGCTGGGCTCCGGCGATCCTTTTGCCTCAGCCTTCCGAGTAGCTGGAACTACAGGCGCGCGCTACCACGCCCGGCTGATTTATTTATTTATTTATTGTAGAGATGAGGTCTCGCCAAGTTGCCCAGGCAGGTCTCGAACCCGCGGGCTCAGGCTATCCACTCACCTCAGCCTCCCAAGGCGCGGGATTACCACCAAGCCCGGCTATTTTTTTTACTCGAATCGAGAAGACTTTGGTTAGAGCAAGCTTTGGGTATGGCTGAATTCAGGTGCTCATCAGAAATCTGTCTTTTTGCATTTCTTGGCCCCAGTTTTACCTGTATTGGTAACATTTCTAAGCAGATTTATTGCATTTAGGGATGCCAGATTTAGCAAATAAAAATACAGAGTGCCCAGATACATTTGAATTTCAGATAAATAATGATTTAAGTATATCCCATGCCATATTTGGGGCGCACACTAAACATTCTTCTTTTTTTTATTTGAAATTCATTTCAACAGGGTGTACTGTATTTGATCTGAGGTGGCAAAGATGGCCGCAAACACCCCTAGAGCTATATTCTATTCTGTAGCAGCCTCTGTGAAAAGAAGCTTACTTTCTAAAATTCTGATATATATAAGAATCTGAACTTGAACACCAACTCTTGACTCTTCCTTGTCCTCTGCTCTTCTCATGCATCCACGTGGCCATTCTGCTATCCACTGGATAAATCAATTAGCACTTACGAGGGCTTCCCCTCTCTTTCTTCTCCATATACAGAATGAACAGGTAAAAAGGCAACACTTGTCAAAACAAATCTCTATTTGGTTTTCTCCATCTACGGGACAATTTCTGTAATGTGTCAATCACTTTGTTGCAAAATAGCCTCGCCAATACACAATTCACATTTTCAGATGACACCTGCCTGTCAGTCACTCACTAATTCAAAGCCAAATTTCATGCCAAGCAAAGACCAGTTTGTCAATCATTCTGCCTGCCACACATCCACCAGAATCACCTGACAGCTACAACTTTCTACTCTCAAATAGAGTGGGGCTAGTTAAGCCTGTTTGTCTCCCTTAATTGAGTTCCTTTTAGGACTGGTAGCTTAGCAACTAATAAGTTATTTTCTGTGACAACTGGCCTAAATTTCATAGCTTTCTTGACCATTGCCACTTGTTAGAAAATTGTTTCCCCTCAAGTGGCTAAACAGCAGATGTAAGATTTATTTAATACTGAATTGTTCTATTGTTTCTATTTATAAGCACTCTTTTACTGTTTAAAAGTAAACACAGTATGTTTTTAAATAGACATAATTTTAAACAATTATAAAATGTCTTGGCATTTTTTCCCAAAGTCTCAAATTCTTTCATACAGGGAGCACTATATGCTGGAAAAGAGGTCAATAAGATAAATACCTGACATTTGTTAGGCTGTAAATTATTTCACAAGTACCTACTGTGAGTGAGTCACTATGAGGTTATGCACAGAAGCTAACCCATGTTCTTGTCCTGAAGAAACTTAGTTAGGGGAGATAGTTGGCAACAAACACTAAATCCATTTAGAAAATAAACAATGCAAAGGTAGGAACAAATAAAGGCAATGTTAATAACAATTTTTAAAAGTATGACGATATAGTCATGATTTGCATAGGGCAGGGGTTCTCAACCCCTACGCCACTTTCATTTGATAAAATAGTAAATATAATTTCTATTCCTTATGATTTTCTTAATAATATTTTCTTTCTTCAAGCTTACTTTATTTTAAGAACACAGTATATAATACATGGAACATAAAAATGTATTAAGATGGAAATAATAGACACTAGGGACACCAATCAAAGGGGAGATGGGAAGGGGGGCTAGGGTTCAGAAATTACCTATTGGATACAATGTTTACTCTCTGGGGAATGGGCCACCCAATCCCCACCACTACACAATATGTCCTTGTCATGAATGTGCATGTGTATCCCCTGAATCTAAAATAAAAATGGAATTACATATGTGTTAATAGACTGTTCATGTTATTAGTGAGGCTTCTAGTCAAAGGTAATTAAGTAATTAAGTTTGTGAGGAAGTCACAGTTATATGTAGATTTTTGACTGTGCAGGGGTTGGTGCCTCTAAACTCTCCACTGTTCAAGGGTCAACTGTATGTTTATGGGTATATAAACATATTTACATATATACATATAAAAATTTGATATATTAAAAATTGGTTTCTGTTGTATGTGGTTTATATTCCTGACATTTTATATATGTTTAGAAAATTTTAGGCATGAGGTAAGGAGAATTTTCTGCTCATTCCGAGCTGCAATAATTTAGGAAGATTCCATGGAGAATAAGGACTTTAAATACTTTCTGCATAGGCAGAGAGCAAGGGAGCAGGTGTTCTGGACTGAATCACTGAATCACTGGTATGGAGAAACAGAAAAAGTTTAGTAAGTTGAAAGCACATTTTAAGCTTGATAAAGAAAGGATCTTGTTTATTTTCTTCATCATTTTATCTTTCAAAAAAAAGCATAGTGACTGAAAAACAATAGACATTCATTAGAAAAAAAAAAGTATAGGTAAGTGTCTCTTTTATAGGTAAGTAAACAAATAAAAGACAATAAAAGGGAAAGAATGCCTGGATCAATTTGGCTAAACTGGAGACCCCTAGAGGGAAGGAACACAATGAGTCTCTAATATTAGCTGGGAAATTATCATAAAGAACCTAAAAATTAACAGCAACGATTTCTACTTTTTAAAATCTATTTTCAGCTTATTGTAATGTAGGGCATATACCGCGGTGCATAAAATGTTAAATGATAACACTCCAGAGCCTTGAAGAGACAGGGAACACATTGAGTATCTCACTGGATGAGTCATGCTTGTGGTCTTGCTCAATGGAAGACAATCTTGAGCTAGGAGTTTCTTTATACTAGAAGGATCTGGCTCTAAAGATTCCTTTGACTACCTTAGAAGAGGCAGTTGAGCAGAGAGAGAAAAAGTTACTGGAGAAGGAGAGATGATGCTATGAGGAAAAAGAAAGAAAGCAGAAAGAAAGTATAATAAGGAACTGGTGGTAGGCATTTTGCAGAGCATGTTATGGAGCCCTTATTTTTTTAGTTACACAGCTGTTCTGGGCTGTAGTTTAAGGTGTGTCCTTTGAACAACTGCAGTCAGGCAATTCTCTGGTATTAGTAATTGGTCTTGTAGTATTTTAGTGTAGACTCCTCTGGCATGGAAGAAGGGTGACTGGATAATGGAGAATTTAAACCAAAGAATAGAGATAATTCTATTAGATACATTTGTTTAGTGATTTGACTAGTGGGGAGGGGCTGAAAGTTAATATCAGAACCTAATCTATGTTGTTTGTGGTGTAGCCAGCTTTTATTGCGGCATTTACCATGCATTAGGTTTTGTTCTAAGAAATTTACATGTATTGCCTCATTAAATCCTTGCAGTAACTTGCAAAGGTAGATGTTGAATGAGAGATTGATCAGAGGAGGAAATCTATTGTTTTGGAGAAGGAAAAGGATAAGTTCTTATTTGGAAAAGTGGAATGTGTGAAGTCACTAAGACCTAATGGCGAGAAAGACGAAACAAGGGAGAGAAACTCTACAATATTTACATTCCCAGGATTGCAAAATGACTTGGGCCAAGGATAAGGTATGGTAGGAAGGAGTCTGAATTCAGTTAAGACTGTGCTTCTGTGCTCTTTTACCAACACCATTAACACAGGGCTCCTTCCTTGTATTAATGACATTGCAATAAGAAAACAAACAAATAAACAAAAAAATACAAATGAAGAAAATGATAGGAGAGAAAGCCACATATGGTCTAGCTATTTCCTCATTGGACAAAGGTTCAGAAGTGTTTGGCATAGTTTTGTGCAAGAGAGATTGGGATAACCTCACAAGGAAAATAATTTTACTTATGAAAACTTGGTGCCTGTGTGCTCAAGAAAGCTTCCTGTGATAGAACTGTCACTTTTCTCACTGACTCTGATTCAAGTCAGTGTCAATAATAAAACCATGTTGTTTGGCCAGTCCTCTGTTGGCATCATTGATGAGAACCCAGAACTGGGCAGTATTGCATACTCCCCTGGTACGCTTGGATAACTTAGCCTGGATTTGGAGCAATAGGTAGAGTTGACTGTTTTGATTTCTCTCCCCAGTGAGGATGATTGGGATAGAGGCAAAATTCATAAAACAGGGAGTCAAGAGTGGTTATTATTATCCTCATTTTACAGATGAGAAACCTGTCTCAAAAGATTAAATAATCCCTAATAATACACAGCTAGTAAGCAGTAGAGCCAGGATTTGAAACTTGTCTGACTCCATAGCCCAAGGTCTTTGACGTTATGGAGTATGCAAAAGACTGCTAGTTGTTTACTGATATGCATTCTTTTCTTGCTCACCCCTTTTTTATAACAATGTAACACCCACATTTTCGTGGAACAGATGGTTGCCCAGCTTGAGACTACGTTTCCCAACTTCCCTAGTAGCTGGGTTGTGGCCATGAGAGTAAATTATGGTTAATGGGATGTGAGCAGAAGTGTTAAGCATGACCTTCAGCGTATGCTCCCTGGAAGAAGTGGATGTGATTTCTTCTTTCCTAATAGCTGCACCTGGAGATGATTGACACCATCCTCTTGGACAAGCCAAGATGGACGGCATATGTAGAGTACGGCGAGAGAGAGAAAAGAGCTTCTATTTTGTAAAGTCATTATGATTTGGGGTATCTTGTTTTATAGCATCTTAAATGCAATCCTAACTTACACATGTCATAATATCTCTCTAAGGGTTTTCCATTTATGAAAACCCTTATGAAGAACTGTGGGCTCCTAAAAAATTTCATTTAATACTTTTTATGGTTTGATATAACTATATCTTCAATATCAAATATGGCAATATTTAAGTGAAGAACTGAGATATTTCTATATAATTTTGATTTTATTCTTGATCAATTCTTGATATTGTTGTTTATGAAGATGAATTAAATAATCATTCAGAAATATTAATTGATTTATCACTATTCTGAGTAGAGCTAATAGGCCAGAGTTCAGCAGACAAACAATACCTGCAAACAAGGGTTTAAAAACCAGGGATTAGCAAACAAATCTGGCCCACTGCTTGTTTTTATAAATAAAGTTTTATTGAAATACAGCCATGCCCATTTGTTTGCATATTGTCCATGGCTGCTTTCATGCCACAAGAGCAGAAATGAGTAGTTAAAGCAGAGACTGTATGGCCTGCAGAACCTAAACTATCTGCTATCTATCCCTTTATAGAACAAGTTTACTTACCCTTGAAATAAACAGACTATTGCAATCCACAAATCTGATGCCTATAGCAGGAAGTCCAGGTAAGCAGTACCTTTTTGCAGAAAGATATTTTCCCATCTGGATGTGATGCATATTTCAACAGTATTTATTATATCCATTGCTTAAATGCAGAAGTCTATCAGAATTTTCGTAAGTGAGTTGCCACTCTTCACTATGTCCCTTGGTAAAATATCTTTTGGAGAAATTTGTTATTTCTGACCTTGTGAGAAGGAAAAAAGGATCAAAAGTGAGACAAAATGTAACACAGAATGGGGACAGTTTTTTCTCCCTCCTGGGCACGACTCTGGGCGTTGGGATTTCAGATGGAAAAGCCCAGTGGGTTTTATGTAACTGCCCTGGTCTTTGCTCTTTACATCTATGGCATAAAGAACGTCTTGTTACTGCTGGAAGGAAAACCATGATGGAATCAGATTTTGCAGAAGTTTGCAAGCACAAAGGGAGTTCATGACTCTGAACTGCTTTTCCTGATGCAACCACAGACTGAAGTGTCTAAAGGGACTGAGTGTGGAATGATGTGGTTGACACTCCCAGGGGAGGGGCATCTGAAAGCTGTGGTACAGAAAGATGTGGGTGGAGGGGAAACAGTTCCCATCACCTCAGCACCTGAACTGTGAGTCCGTGAGGACTTCAACGCAGAGGCAGTGAAAGGCGAAAGATTGTAGATATTATCCAAACAAAGGATGCATGAGGTCAGAAAGCAACAGAACACTGGGATTGGTTTTTCTTTTTCCTTCTTTAAGACAATGAGGGAGAAGGAGAGTGCCATGTTACAGGATTGTGCTGGCCTTTGAGTTCAGGGCTCTATGCTTCCTGTGTGTGTAAGGCCGGTTTATGATGCCACAAACCCAGTGGTTACCACAAAGATCAAGTTCTTGCTCATGTCTTATATCCATCATAGATCAATTGCAGTTTTGTTCCACACTCCCTTCACTCTGGAACCCAGGCTGATGGAGAAATATAGGGAAAAAAGAGTCAGCTGTTAAAAGATATTGCCCAAGTGACAATTGTCATTTTTTCTCATTTTTGATTGACTGAAGCAAGTCACATGAAGCAAGCCTGTTAGGGGTGTATAATCTTCCCCTCAGAAGGGCAACACATGCCTTCTCCACTGCATCCTCTCCACAAACCTATGGAATAATTATTTATGTCATCATATAAGAAGGAAATTGGCACTCACATAGAAATTGCCCAGTTTGACATACATGCCAAGTTGGTGACCCAAGATCTGAAATTTTATTTTACTCCAGTTCTCTACTTCACTGCTTTTTTAAAAAAACTGCATCACCAGGTAGCTATGAAAAGCAGAATTAAAATGTTTGCATAAATTATTACAAGAATAACAATTACCCACTTTAACTGAGCTAAACTAGGACTGGTGTTAGCTCTCTGGATCCCATTCTCTATTTGGGGAAGACTTGATGATAATGAAAACAGGTGACATTTTTGAACAATTATCTACATATGTCAGGCACTAGGCTCAGTGTTTTACGTGCTTAATCACACTGTCCCTTAACACATACACATGCATACACATAAACCCTATGAGAAAGACATTGCTACCTCAACTTTGCAGACGTTGAAGTTGCAGCTCAGAGAGATTAAACAGCTTGCCAAATACCACCTAACCAGTAAGACAGCCACAATGTAAGCCCGTCTGCTTGTTCCTAAAATTTGTTCCCTTCCCTTTATATACGGAGGTGCCAAAAATTGTATACACATTTTAAGAGATTTTATCTCTGTATTACTTTTCAAAGTTGAATTAAATTACAGTAGCAATGTGTAGTATGACGTCCGCTCAACCATGCTTCTGCCATTTTCTTTGACTGTCCTGCCTGCCGCATGGTGACGCTAGCATTCATTTGATTAACAGCATCTTTTGAGTAAATGTCATACTTAAAATGTGTATACATTTTTTTGGTACCCCCTGTATTCCCTATGCTCCCAGCATAGGGAAAAAGACAGAAAAATACAGAAAAGACCATAAGTGTCCAGAGTGCTCCTCTTATTTATTCAGTGGATTATTCCCATCATAATTATAAGCACTGATGGGGTTTGCTGTAACGTCGTGTTCCATAGCATTAAAAAAATGCTGGGTAACCCAAACATAATTAGAAAGGTACATTTCCTGGGAGAGGTTAAGTGGCAATACCATGGAAAGCACTCCCAAGCCTAAGATAAACAAGTTTTGGTTTAAAAATAACTTTAAATACTCTGTGCTACTGCTCATTTCAATTAGCAAACATAGTAAGACTGCACATCAAACTATATGTCCTATATAAAGAATGTGATTATATTATATCTAGATAGATACCCCATGTCTAATCTACTTGAACTTATACACATGTGGCTCTAGAATTGTTTACCTGGAAATGGAGGTGGGCATAGAAGTCTTGTTGCTACCTCTGCTCAGGTGGCTGTAGATGAGGTCATGCTGTCTGCCATTAACGGGCATAGTTAAATCTATCACATGGATTGTCGGGAAATATGAATCAGACACTCTACTGATGATTGCAAATAGCAAGTACTGGCCACATCTTTCGATACAGGTGTGAGATGGAGAGAGTGGCGGAAGTCTGAGGTGAAGACACCTTCTCTGGGTATCTCTCCTCCAGTTACACAGTCCTTCAAGCCAGAAATTTGATGGTTGTCATGGAAATCCACAGAGTCCCTTGATTGTATCAGAACTATCCTCTGGGCCTTTACAACTGTTGATCTTTGTCTCTGCTGACCTCTCTTCATCCCTTTCACCTGACTCACCCTATTCCTCCTTCAGGTATTATCTTTGGACAGGTTTTCTCCACTGTGGCACTAAGGATTTGTTGAGCCGGACAACGCCTGTTATTTTGTTGTGGGGGCTGTCCTGGGCATCGGAGGGTGATTAGCAGCATCCCAGCCTCTACCCACTAGATGCCAGTAGCACCTCTTCTCCCAGTTATGACAGCTCAAAAATGTCTCCAAACATTGCCAAATGTCCCCTGGTAGGATGTGGGAGGGGAAGCAAATTGCCCCTGGCTGAAAACCACTGGCTTAGCAGCCTCACCCATGATTGCAAGTCCTGTTTCATCGGTTCTGCCGTTACCCTGTAAGCTCTGTGCATGTAGGCCTCCTGCAGCCTGGCTCTCGGCTCTGGCTCTGGGTTCTACCTCGCCTAGGCATACAGTGCCTAGGGCCCAGCAGTCTCTCCATAAGAGGTTGGGTAACTAAGAGAACGAGGCACTCGGAATTTTCTTCTGGCTTGAAAAGCGAGGATAACTTCGCTTCACTGAATGACCTAGAAAAATTTCTTTATGCCCTTATTTTATGTGAAATGTGATTCTCACAGCGCACATCCCTGCAGTCTGATATGTGAAATCACCCATTAGAGAATGCCGTCAATACTGCTGTGGGGACTCTTGGGCTTTCCAGAAGGAAGCCATGAGTCTTGATTTTCTTCCCCCTCAGGTTTGGCTTAACACCGAGGCATTGGAGCGAGAGCAGCCGCAGCCCAAAGATTCATTTCCCCCCTGTTTCACTGCATATGGCCTTAGAAAAATTATTTTTTGAAAAATGACCTAAAGCTTTCCTAAACTCCTCAGGAATGACACCTGAGGGGAGCATCGGAAAGACTTCACATTCATTAGCTAAACCTTCTTGTTAGGTTATGTTCCCTGAAATGCATTTGACAGTTAATGAAGTAGAAAAGATGGCAGTTGGAGAAAAAATAAAATTCTGTCAGATTCTGGCGGTAGAACAGGGCGGTAAGAAAAAAAAAAAAAAAGAAAAAGCAGGAACCTGGGGAGGCATCGATAGATCCGCACCCCACACTGTGAGCATTCTATTGCTGGGCACGTTGCCTCGGATCAGAGCCGGCGGCAAAGTTAAATTCATGCATGGCACTCTGTTCAGATCCTAAGACCATACAGAACTCAGGCAGCCTAGATAAGGTGTCTGTCAGGGCAAAAGCAGCAGGAATACAGGGCTGACTGGCAGATATGTGAAACAGTGATCAGAGAAGAGAAAGAAAAAGGAGACATGTTCAAAAATATTTGGACTGCGTTAGACACCTTTCCCCATTTCAGTAGGATTGCAATTTAGTCCAAACCTTGCTTGAATACTCAGAAGGTAAAACCAGCTTGCAGGCAGTTGAGTGAGCAGGCACAGACTTTCTCTGAAAACATTCGGGTTTAAATGACCTCGTGGGATCTTATTCATTTCCTGTTTCCTTCCCATCCGCTGGTGCCCTCTATTGAGGTCCAGAAAACAGATCAGTAGGAAGAAGGGCGGCCCGCTGGTGTGCACCTCTACAGATGCCAAAAGTATTATTTGGTTAATTCAAGCTCAGTCCAGCCTTCCTGAAGTTGGGCAAACCTGTTTTCTTCTCTATGATGTATCACTTAGAAACACCAACTGCAAGGATTTCTTATGTTCTCACAAAAAAGGGAAGGAAACAGCTGGTAAATGTTTCACAGATGGCAAAGCTCTTGGCATCTCTCTCAAGAGAGGGCCACCCATGCAGATGGCTCATTATTTTAACATTTGGATTTTCATCTTATTAAAACATCTTTTTTTCCTGGTTTTATTTAGCATCATAAATTCTCTTACACTTTAGCAAGCGACTAAGCGATTTGAGGACGTGAGCTCTCAGGAACATCCTTTGGCTAAAATAGAGATTGGTAACATCATTATTCCCAGCTTTGATCTCAACGTGATGGGTTTCAATCTGATTAAAAATTCCAATGAATGGGAAAGCTCAGAATAGATAATTTATCAAGCAAAAGTCCATGAAGTCCATATAGTAGCTGAATTATTCAGCAGAACGATAAACCAAGTGAAATTGGGGAAAATAGTTTTATTCAATGCATAAAATCCCTATTACTATGCAATATGCATATATAAAAATAGACAAATGCACAGTGGGCGTAGATTCATAAACACACCCTTTCTACATATGTAGAGGGACTTCTGCACCACAAAGTGCAACAGCCAAAATTTAAAGCAAGCAATGCCAACTCTTGGCAAAGTAGACAGGAAAGGGCCAGGAAAGGGCCAAGATTACAAAGGATAGTTCTTTGCCCTCTCAGGCATCAACAAACCAGAACTTACATCTTCTATCTGAATAGCTGCTTCTAGGTGCAGAAACAGGAAGGCTGCTGTGTGCCTGGATGGAAAGAGACAGTGAACGCTTGCCCCTCTGACTTTGTTGGAAAAGCAGGCCTTGCTACTGTCCTTTCCAAATATTGCTCCCGAGGATTGGGAAAAGTTGTGGTTACCTCAGCATCCCTAAGTATTGTGCTGTGGTGTGGAAACTGTTGGAGATGCAAATGCAAGTGACAAAGCAATGTAATAAGAACAAACCAATCTCTTTAATGTGGTGTGAGATGCTGGCCTAAGTATAGATCAGCCACTGTGCTCTCACAAATGGGCCTTATGGAGCAGGGCCTGAGCGTGCCATGCTGTAAATGTTTATTAGCAATGGTACACAATGCACGTTATGGATCCATGGAGCTCAGAGTGAGCTCACTTCGGGGGTCAGATGCAAATCCCTGAAATGCTGAGAAAATGTTAATAGTTGCCAGCACCAAGAATGTATCAGTTGGGATTGGACACAGGTATCGTAAATGGAGACTCTGTTCATCCACTCCAATCACCTCTGTTACCTCTAGCCTAACGCATTAGCTTGTGCAATGCATTCTGTGAGCTGTTGGCTTCTCCATCAGATGGAAAGCAAGACGGGTGGTGCAGAAGGTATAGTTTCACAAACAAAAAGTGAAGAGGGCAATGCTGATTAGGCATGTCCAGGAAGCTAAGAGCTGCGGAGAAACGAGAGAAAAATGTGTTTGTATCGAATCTCTCACGATGCAAGTTGCTTCTGAGAGTCTCATATTGCTTCACGGTTTGTGGCATTTGTAGCATTAATTATAATCATAAGAGTACAAGACATGATAGTCCTGGATGGAGCCTCCACCTTGTGACCCTTTCTCTTCAAGCTGACCTCCTTTGATCATTCTAAGGTAGTGGTCCTTAAAGGGTGGTCCCTGGACCAGAAAGATCAACATCACCTGGGCCCCACCCCAGACCTACTGAATAAGAAACTCTGTGGAAGGGGCCCACGGTCTGGTTTAATAAGCTCTCCAGGTGATTCTGACGCACGCTCAAGTTTGAGAGCTGCTGCTCTAAGGCATAATGGTTTGTCACTCTACCAGTGCCCAAGAATCCTTTTGGTGACAGACATCAAATATGATTCCTGCAAAATCTTGGCAGCAGAATACATTTGTCTATTTAACTGCATGCAAAACGCTTGTCAAGATGGCTTCTAGGGGCTCTTTTTGCGAAGGCTTCCTCCCCTGCATGTACTCGAGCCATCTCTTTGGAGATTGCATATGTCTTCAATCCAGGCTCCAAAGTTACAAGTCCCTACCCCTGCCCTTTTCTCCTAATATTGGCAAATAAGGCAGAGGAACACTGCATCTAGTTTTTTGTGTCTAGCTGAAAAGACTGACAGATTTCATTATATTTGTCACAGGGTCTAAAACTCCACGTGGGAGAAAATAGTCTCACTTTAGTAAAAACATCTCACTGTACCTTTGAGTCAGAATGAAGAAGCATAAAAAGTATTGTTCCTAGGAAAATTACAAGGCATTTGGTTGTGTTTTCAAAAGTGTGATGACTATTCACCAGTCTCTGACTTAGGTGGCTGAAAGGCCCCCACAAAACTATATAGGAACTCAAAATACATATGCCTCCAGCAAAATGGCATAAGTATCAAAGGAGAAATGAATTTCCTGTGGTGCAGATGAGCTACTTAAAATCACTCCCATCTGAGTGCACCTCCTTTTCCTTGTGCACATTGAAAACCATTTGAATAATGCACGTTATTCAGTTGCATTGTGAGCTCTGAAAGCCATTTAATCAAGGTAGACAGGCTTCCAAGAAGGTGCATTCTTTCACTAATGTAGATACTCCTCGAAAAATCTTCTCCCAACATGGAAGGCAAGATTTACTGAGTGAGTGGAAGGAGGAATGCTATTACAAAGTCTTGTTTCACTCAGTCAAATCAAATGGAAGCAAACTTGGGTTAAATTTGATCTATTCTAGGTAAACCTTACTTTACGCAATGTATATACTGAAAAGCTGCAAATCAATCACATTTTAGCAAATCAAGCCATCTTTCTATCGACTTCTATTGTATTATCGAAGTTGCTTTGTCTCTTTCTGATTGATCATCAATTAACAGTGGCTACCAACTCCAACCTTTCTGTTAAACAGTTAATGATCTATCTATAAACTGATGTTTAAATGAATTAGTGGCACTCCTATTCTAAACAGACACTTCAAGAATATTTAGGAAAGTTACAGGTACTTATTTGTACGCAAAACTAATGTATATATTTAATGTATATAGCTTTAATAAAGGAGGATAAATGTGCCTAGTAAGATTGACTTCTCATATGCAGTTTATTTAGTGAATTGAACCAAAATTATGGGAAAGGGCATGTAGGACAAGGGATATATTAAATTGTAATCATCTTGGTAGTTTGAATTGAGAGGTGGTATAGAGTTGGGGTTAGCAGTGTGAACCTAGGGGTCACTCTTGGACTCAGTCCCATTTTGCCACTTCTCAGCTGTGGACTGGTCCTCCCTGAACCCTAGTTTCCTTCTCAGTAACCCGAGTCTAGTCATTCTTTCTATTGCACAGGGTTACAGTGAAAAGTAACACAGTGCTTATTGTTAGCACAATGCCAGGCACACAGTGAGCACCTGAATGAACGGCAACTGGTACTATTATTATCATGAACATGCAGAGACACAAATATCTTGCCCATGACAAACAGAAATTGTAAATGAATGCCCATCTGGAAAACAACCCGATACAATCTGACACATTGTGGCCTTTTAAGAAATTGGTTTGGTTATATCTCTAAAGAGAGGCTCTGCAAGGTGAGAACAGCTCTCATCTAAGTAAAGCAATGGGTGGTGATTGTAACACAGAGTGAATCCCATTTTCAAAGCCAGTTCTTCTGTTTTTAAGAATGTTATTAAATAATAATAATGATGATCATCGCAATAGCCACTAACACAAATATACAGCACTCACTATGTGTTGGGCACTGTAGTAAATACATGTGTTAATTCATTTAAATGTTACAGTGATTCCTTAAAGGAGAGACTGTCATTATTCCTATTTCACAGAAATGGAAATTAAAACTCGAAGAGGTTAAATGACTTGCCCAATATCCCACAGCTAGTTAATGGCAGAAACAGATTGGAACCTAAGCACAGAGGAGGATACATTCTCTTTAAAAGAAAGAGAAGACACTGCGTGAAACATCTGGTCCCATCCTCCAATTTTACAGATAGAGAGATTGAGTCCAGTTCTTAGAACAGTGCTTATCATTTGTAGTAGATGCCCAATAAGGAATAGTTGAGGGATGAATGGTGGCCACAGAGGGGAAGATGCTTTGTGAGTTACCAGCATAGCCAGGAAGAAGATCTAGGCCTTTAATTTTTCATTCCAGTGTTTTTCTCTGGTAACTAGCAACTGCACAGCTGAGACTCACCCAATAATCAGTTGAAACTATTGCCAATAATCAGCATTATACCTTGCAAATTTATTTGTATTTATCATTGCATATCTATCTATGTGTTTGTTGATATCTCTATACCAGGACATTCATTTCTAAAGGGCAAGTGTCTCAAAATGTTCCTTGAGTGAGTAAACTCATTTCATTTCTGCCTTAGTCTTTCAATTTTTTGTTCTATTTTGTGGGTGTTCACCCTTCATCATGTGTTCTCACTTTCCTGTACTAATTCCTATAGTTGTGAGTAGACTTGAGAGCTCAAGAAATACTTCTTGATGAATGGATCTTTATAGAAGGCACTCAGGTCAAATGAATAAAGAAGATAATAAACTCGGAGTTAGATGGGAAACTTCAGGTTGCCAGTAAGGGAAACCCCATCCCAACAGACATGAACAACCACCAACGAAAGGAAAACAGTTATTTTCCATATCTGCAGATTCTATATCCAGAGATTCAAACAAACCATGGACTGGAAATATTTGAAAAAAAATTAAGTAACAATAAAAAATAATACAAATAAACAATACTGGCCGGGTGCAGTGGCTCAAGCCTATAATCCCAGCACTTTGGGAGGCCGAGGTGAGGAGATTGCCTGAGTCCATGGGTTTGAGAACAGCCTGGGTGACTTGGCGAGACCTCATCTCTACGATAAATCAAAAAATTTGCTGGGCGTGTAGTTCTGACTACTTGAAAGGGTGAAGCGGAAGAATTGCCTGAACCCAGCAAATTAACACTGGGGTGGCCATGAGCGTGCCACTGCACTCCAGCCTGGGCGACAGAGTGAGACTCCTACTCGAAAAAAAAAAAACAATACTGTATATAACAACTATTTATATAGCATTTATATTGTATTAGGTATCATGAGTAATCTAGCGATGATTTAAAGTATATGGGGTGATGTGTATAGGTTATATGCAAATACTATGCCATTTGACATCAGGAATTTGAGTTTCCTCAGACTTTGGTATCCATAGGGGGCAGAGGTCCTGGAAATAACCCCCATAGATACCCAGGGGCAACTACATATTCCTCATGTAATTGAAGTTCCAGGGGCCTCCGATGAGCTTGCTCTAAAGCCCCCCTCTTTGTCTCTGTTGGTCAGCTCTGACTCCTCCATTCTTTGATGAGCTCTCTCTCACATTATGTCAGGTGTGTCAGTAGAGCTTCATGATTTCTTATTTCCATCTAGCAGGTTAAAAGTCTACTTGAAGATAAAGTATCAAGATAAACAAAAATCTCAGGTTTGAATTTTATTGATTTTTGTTAGCTGGATTCGAGTCACAGACCCCTCTCTAAACCAGAGGAAAATAGAATGCACTGTTGGCTTAAAATTGAAGTGAGGGGCAGGCAAACTTATTCTGGAAAGGGCCACTTAGTAAATAGTTTGGGTGTTGTGGGTCTCTGTCACAACGATTCTATACATTGTAGGCTAAAATCAGCCAAAGGTGACGTAAAGATATATGAATGTGTCCAGATTTTGCTGCAGGCCATAGTTTGCCAATCCTGACTTAAACGAAATCAAACCCCAGCACTGGAGAAGATTTCTTGCCTTCTTTAAGTACCTCTCTGTCAATGGTATATCTAATATAACCCTAATAAATCTTGAGTCCCTGATGGCCTAGCCCCTTCATAGAAGCTCATTCAAAGAAGCACAAGCTTGCCACAAATTAGTGATTTAAAAAATCCCATTCTTCTTTCAGTTTTCCCAAAACACTTTAAAAGGAATTGAAGATCTAAACCAGGACAACAGTTCTTAAAACGCATTTTTCTTTTCTCTAACCCTCTCTACCCTCAGTGTTTCTTATTTGACAAATTCCCAGAATCTCATCGTCACTGGCTGTACATCTTTCCACCAGTTCTCTCTGGATTTCTTTCCTACCCAGGTCTTTAGCATGTAACCAGCAGAGCCTTCCCCTTTGTCTCACTCTCCTTCTCCCTCCCCCCACCCCACCCCCTCAGTCCTCCTCTATTTTTTCTAGACCTGAAGCTTCCTTTGTCTACCCTTTATTCAATTCTGAATCACAAAGTAAGATTGAGTTGTTTGACAAAAGAGTAGAAAACACAACATTGATATGTTAGTATATCTTGACTTTGTCAAGCTGCAAAAATGGAACACATGATGATATGTCATAAATATATTTCAGGATAGTGGTGGTGTCTTTGGACAGGTGGGGTAGGAAAAAAAAGAGAGGTGGAATGGTATTTGAATCTTGAAAATCCTGTGTTCTTTTCAAAAATTAAAATAATATCTGGGCAGAGTGATATGACAGATTCATTATATTTGGAAAATGGGTACACATTGGTGTCTTATTTTCGGTACATTTGAAATACTTCATAGTTAGAAATTTAAATAATTAAATCAAAATGTTGAAGGAAATAGTCTGTGAAAGTGCTTTGTTAAATTAAAATCCACTAGACCAGTGAATTTCAAACATTACCAGCAACTGAATTACGTGAAAGTCTTGTTAACACACAGATTGCTGGGTGCCACCTCAAAATCCCTCATTCAGTAGATCTTGGGTGGGGCTTGAGAATTTACATTCCTCACAAGTTCCCAGGTCATGCTGATGCTACTGGTCCAGGGACCACACTTTGAAAATCACTGCAGTAGACAACAAGCTTTGTGGGGGCAGAGACATATGTACCTTGTCTGATTTGTGGCAGGCCCCTTGATTCCTGACACCTGGTAAACAGCCAGTAAATGTTTATGTATGTGGATCACAGCCAAAGGCCATCATAAAAAAAAAAAGGCAAATACTGTGCATAGCTTAATATACTTATTCAGTCCTTTGATGAGTAGAAAGGATTCTCTTCCTTATCATTAAAGCAGGGATAAGTGCGTTTGATTGAGAAAAACAGAAGTTCTTGGGAAGTGAGATTAGGGGAAAGTCAAGGACCAGAAGTGATTTCCTTTTTAGGATGGAGGGGGCAAATAAAAGGACTGAGAAAGAAGAGCAAAAGGGCCTGTTCTAACTTTCTCGTGCCATCCAGAGAGTCCCAGTTGATAACTAACGACTGGCAGCAGCATTCATAAGCATTGCTCTTCTCACCAGATGTCCCCTCCATCTCTGCATGGCAGCCACCCTAGTTTTCTCTCAATCCAGCCAGAATGACAGGTGCCCTATCCTCCCAGGTCCTCCACACTTGCCAATTTTTTGCTTTTGCCTATTTATCCTTTACACCTCGATTCAAAAGGTGCTTTCTCCAAAAAGCCTTTCTTTGCCACCTGAACTAAGAGACTCCAGCCATATATGTATGTAGACATAGCCATTTCTTAACAGCCCTTTGCAGTTTGCAATTATGCTTTCTTCTTCTTCTTCTTTTTCTTTTGTAATTGTAGTCCAACACTTTAATTTGACCAGAAGCCCAAAAGGACAAGGACCTGATCTGTTTTTCTTGTCTTTGTAGCCTAGTATCTGGCTCATATCCTGTGATCAATTAACACTTGTTGATTGAATAAATGAGACATGAATATGGGCTTCTGCTATTGTCTGAATGTTTGTGAACATGTCCCCAAATCCATAGGTTGAAACCTAATCCCTAATATGATAATAGTAGGAGGTGGGACATTTTGGGATTTGGTTAAGTCATGAGGGAAGAGCCTTCATGAATAGAATTAGAGGCCTTATAAAAGAGATCACAGAGAGTTAACGAATCTTTTCCACCATGTGCGGACATGGCAAGAAGGTGCTGTAGATGAACCAGAAAAGGGGGCCTTTCCAGACACTCGATATACCAGCACCTTGATTCTGGACTTCCCAGCCTTCAGAACTGTGATCAATAAGTATGCACCAATCACTTACGAAGACAACTCCTTTCCTCAACCCACCCTGCTATATTGTTTCATGATTGAAGTAACCAAGCATAGGCATACTTGTATCTCTTAATTCCTGTAGTCCAGTTTCAACACTGAAGTGTGCTTTTATCATTTGAAGTGCCCTCTTCTATTTTAGATTTCTCTGTTGCCTTACCTTTTCTTCCCTCAACTTCAGAGGCTGAGAATGAAAGACTGAGCAAGAGTCTGTTTCCCACAGGGAAGGAGAGAAGCAAGCAGGAATAATAATACCAGCAGTTTGGAAAGAAGCAACTGGGGTAAGGCCCTACTGGAAACCTCCAAAACAAAGAGACAAAGACAGACCTGAGAGTATTAATAAGTCACAGAGTGAAGATCTAAGAGTGAAAAAGCTTTTTTTTTTTAAACTATTAAAATATTGGTTTGTTCAGTTTTCTTACTGGAGGGGAATCTAGCACTAGCTTGAAGAAGCATTTCTTGAGCACCACTTAAGCCACAGAGGCTGTTGTGTAGAGCTAGGGACTGGTGGAAAGATTTGGACTGTCTGATCACAGCCTGTCACTTTAAATCCATTTTGTTTGTTTTTTTAATCATTGCCCAGTTTATGAATCATTGTTTCTGCTTGCTTTAAAAATGGCTTTTCCTACTTTTCCTTTTCCAGATTGAACTTGTGCTAGCTTTTTATATATCCCTTTGGTGTCTTACCTACTTAATGAAAGGAATGTATGTTCATTTCAAGCAACCATAAACATAGGAAGTGGAAAATAAAAATATTTCTATTATTCAGCTTTCAGGGATAACCAGTTTTCCCCCTATATTCTTTCACAATGTTAATGTGGATACAAATCTTTAAGGTTTTTATTATTTACTTAAATAACAAATAATGGCAGACACATCGTTCTGAAGTTAACTTTTTGTCTTCACACTCTTATTGACCACTTCATGCTAGTTCTTCTAGGTAGCCTTATTCTGGTTAACAGAGACCTGGTGTTCTGTTCTATTTCAAACAATTAGGATGCTTTTCCTAGGAATGGCATGGACTATGTTTCCATTTCTTTTTTTTTTTCTTCTTTTAAAGCTTTATTTAGATTCAGAGATACCTGTGCATGTGTGTTGCATAAGTATATTGTATACCAGTGGGGGTTGGGCTCTCAGTGTACCCATTACCGAAACAGGACAATGTTTCACTTTAATAAGAAGTGATGATGAGTATCTTTGAACACAGAGCTTTGTTTGCCCGATAAGATAAACCGGTTTACTTTCCCTTTTTCCCTCTGTAAAGAAGCATGTCTGCTGAATACTAGCCAAAGGCATAGCCAAAGGAAATCCTTTACTTAATGATTACCACTGGCTCTTCAGAAACAGAAACTCAGGCCCCACTCATTCCTTAATTCACTTTTGCATCAAACATTTAATATGCCTCTAAGAAGTGCTAAGTATCATTCTAAACACAGTGGTGAAATGCGCTCTGATTTTATGAGTGAGTATTTATTAAGAGAAACAGAAAATAACAAGTAAACAAAAAAACAGAATTTCGGAGATAGAAAGATGAAGTCATCCATGGGAAGTTAAGGAAAAAGATTCTTCTGAAGAAAAAACAGCAGATTAATTATCTTTGGTGGGTGGGAAGAAAGAAACATGGTATACTGAAGGCATGGGCAGGTATATAGGGCAATAGCTCAGAGAAGGTAGTATGAGGTGGGACCTGGAAAGAAGCAGCAGCCATATCAGGTAGGATCTTATAGGTCTTGGGAAAGAATTGGCATTTTTTTTAAGGATTATGGGAAGCCATTGAAGGGGTTTAAACAGAAGGGTGACAAAATCCAACATATGTTTTAGAAACCATCACCCTGTTGCTGTATTAGAATTGCAGTGGCATGAATGACTAGAGAGCAGTTGGTGTCCAGGGAAGAGACAGTGAGTCCATCCAAGAGCAGGGAACTCAGTGGCTCCAAATATTCAGGCAGTACAGCTCTGAGTCTCAGAAATGAACACTCAACATACTCAAAGGTCAGTCAGCAGCAATCCCTGATTGACTGGAATCATCCAGGTACAAGAGAACCAGGAGATCAAGACAAAGGGAACATTAAACAGACAAGAGTCAACATCAAATCAGTCTGACGAGGCTGGGGGGGGGGGGGGGGGCGCGCCGGGGGGGGGGGGGGGGGGGGGGGGGGGGGGGGGGGGGGGGGGGGGGGGGGGGGGGGGGGGGGGGGGGGG
>CAUYQG010008668.1:0-14174 GCA_963574415.1 Tarsius wallacei | reverse complement strand
CCCGGCTAATTTTTTGATTTATTGTAGAGATGAGGTCTTGCTTGCCCAGGCGGGTCTTGAACCCGCGGGCTCAGGCAATCCACTCACCTCAGCCTCCCAAAGGCGCGGGATTACAGGCTGAGCCACCGAGCCCGGCAAGATACATTATTATTAACTATAGTCACCATGCTATGCAATGATAGAATACCAGAATTTATTCCTCCTATCTAATTGAAAATTCGTATCCATTAACTAGATCTCTGTGTCCCCTGTTTACCACACCCATAAGTCTTTGGTAACCACCAATTTACTCCCTACTATGAGTTCAACTTTTTAAGATTCCACTTATAACTGAGAGTATTTGATATTGTGGCATTTTAGTTTTAACATTCATGTATTCTGTCCTTTTTTTCATTTTCCCAGTGTTTGTGGAATTTAGCCATAGGCTCCCATCAAGAATGGAATGAGGCAAATTGTCCCAGAGTAACTCAGGATTAAGACTTCCTTGTGGCCAAATCACCATCTTAAGGCCTTGTTTGGGGAATAAATAATAAATAGTGCTATAAAAGTGGCATATGTGCTTAGCTTAGTTATTTATCAGTCTTATATGAGCGAGCGAGACCACATTATTCTAAGTAAAGTCGTGGTCAGCTGAGGATCTGGAATCGTATAGTCATCCTGAGGAGCATGCTGAAACTCTGGGTCCCTTTGGGTCTTCTTTCTGGTTCGGCCATAATACTCGCCAAACCCAACTTTTATGCCATCATCCTGCAGAAGGGAATATCACCTCAAAAACTGTTCATGGCCCCTGTATGCAGGAAAAAAATGCTTTATTTTGTTTATGTGACAGACACTTGGAAGGCATTATGCATTTACCTTTTGGATAAAACAAGTATCAGCCGAGTGAATATGGAGTTTGTTTCCATTTTACTTTTTACCTGGAATTCTGAGGTCATAACGGTAAGATCAGCCATAAATCAATTGATTTTTGAAGAAGATGCTTTGATGTCCTTACAAGGATTTCTTATTTCCTTCATCTTTGAGGCTTGCTTGTTATGAAACTGTCTTGTGCTGGTATACACCAACTCTACAATTCATCCTCTCCAATCTAAGCAGCCAGTTTATACATCTTAAAAAAATGTTTAAGCAGTCTTGTTATGGGTTAATGGTTTTACCCAGGAGTGGTGTGTCAAGCACAAAGAAGCAGATGTTAAATCTTGAAATGGGAAAATGAATACATGTTGCATCAGTCTTTTGCCCACCAATAAACTCTACACCTCCAATGGTGGGGATTTCAAGGTAGCTAAGACTTCAGGGATCAGCAGGGGAAATACTTCCAGTTGGGTGTACTTATGTTTTTTGTGTGTCTCCAGAATCAAACTGTGGAGACAACTGTCTGTCTCCCCCATGTGTGCTTCCTATGAGGTAAGGAGTCTAAGTGGGATGATTGATTATAAGAACATAGAAAAATCCAGAACCTTAATACAATTAGGAGGACAAAATAAGTTCATTTGCAGGGAGTGGAACAGATAGAAGGGGTGTGGGCAAGAGATTAGAAGGTTTGAGACCCTGGAAGTTTATGGCAACCTGCTGAGATGGCCAGCTAAAACTAGTTGAAAGTGGCATTGAAACTGAAGGGGTTGGAGACATATGTTAGCATGATTATCAGCCTGGTCTTTGAAGTAACTGAACATGTAAGAGCCACTGATGGAGAGGAGGAAACCAACTCAGATGGAAGTCACTGAGTCCTATATATCCAGGTCATAGAATGGAAAGGGGTGAAGAAATTGGTAGACTCAGCAGTAAGGGTCTAAAGGATATTGATAATTTATCCTTCCTACTCTGCTACCTACTTTCTAACTTTGTGAGGTGGAGAGTAAGGAAAGGAAATGTTCGTGAAGGTAGAGAAATTCTAGTCATATTGTTCTTCATGAGGAAAATTAACAGTCACAATGGCTAAGCATTTCACCTAGTAACTAATAAATCTAATATAGCTGGAAGAGACAAACATCAATTCTCTGATACTTTTATAAGGGTTTAGAGTGAGTGGATAATAACATTCCTTTAATGGAAAAAATATTAATTTTATATTCTGAACACACCATTATGGGTGCTGTTTGTTTTATAGAATAGAATAGAAACATTTTAGCTGTTAACTGGCCCTACTGGGCATCCTACAAGTGTGTTCCACTTCCATGGCTGCTTTGAAGTTCAGTTTTTGACTCTGTCAAAAATAGCTAAGAGCTTTCCAGATTTGTGTGTGGCATCATCATTCTTATTGATTTCTGAAGAACCAGAGGAATAGAAGTGTTCAAAGTGAGCTTGGCTTCATACTTGTGCTATGCTATATTCTGATTGTGGTTCTACCAAAACCCATAGAAATATCATTGGAACCTTTCAGAAAAGTCTATGTTATAAAAAATAAATGTCATAAATTATTAGCATGCAGCAAATGCTTAATAATGACATAATATCAATAACAAGAAGTTTAAACTTGAAACTGTAATCACAGTTCTTATTTTACAGAGGAGATATCTGATTTTATTTGGCTAGGTATGAAATATATTATTTATTTACCTGAAATAAACATGAAAAATTAATCTTTTTTTACATACTACTGTTACTCATTATTTGTTGAATTATGCTAGTCATAGTAGTTCAACATTAGTCCCAATGTTAAAGAAATCTATGAAGAATCCTTTAATATTTTAATTTTGTTAAAAGTAGAACAATTTGCACATTTGCAGTGTCTCTTTGAATCTATATGCATGTATCTATGCCCATGTGTACTTCCATGCAGAGGACTTTTTTAAATTACCATTCCACATTTTATCATATAGATATTTTGACATCAAGCCATCTTGAGCCTCAAAATGGTACTTAACTGTTTTGTTCAAGATACGTTTCTCCTTCAAAATTGTTTTAATTTTGAGAAAATGGTCTAGCAAAAGACTTCTTTAGGACTTTATCTCTCCTGAACTGTTTGAATGGTACTATTTCTGTAAGAACAGGCAGCTGTATTTTTCTATTCAAATGCACACCCAGTCTGTAGGGATGGGCCCTATTTCAGGATAGATTGAGAATTTTTAAAAAGTATTTGGGATACTTTTTATGTGACTGAAAGTCAATTCAACCTAGCTTTAATCATAACAGGATTTTATTGACATACAGCTGAAAGTTGTATCAGGATAGGCTCTATGCATGGCCAGGTCTAGGGATTAAAAACTCATTGTGGAGATGCCATCTCTTTCTATCTCTTGGCTCCTGTTTCCTATATTGGCTTCATGTTTAAGTCAGTCTCTCTAGGGACACATTATTTAGCCAGTAATTCTAGTGTATATTAGTTTTCAATTACTATGTGATAAATTACCAAAAGTTTAGTGGTTTTAAACACTCATTTATTAGGTCACAGTTATGCAGGGCAGAAATTTGGGTGGACTCAGCAGGGCTTGCTCAGAGTCTCATGAAACTGAAATCAAGTTACTGGCTGGGGCCAGTTCTTATCCAGAGATTCTGGAGAACAGTCCATGTCCAAGCTCCTTTAGGTTGTTGCCTGAATTTAGTTCCTTGTAGTTGTAGAACTGTGGTCCCTGCTTCCTTGATGGTTCACAGATGGGGGCAGCTCTCAGCTTCTAGAGGCCATCATACTCCTCCTCCTCATTCTTTGTCTTGGAGCCAGCAGCAGCACAGCAAATCCTTCTTGTGCTTTGAATTTCTCTGATGTTATCTGTTGCTACCAGCTGGAAGAAATTCTCTGCATTTTAAAGAACTCGCCTGATTGGTTTAAGTTCACTCAAATAATTTCTATATCTTTCTTTGCTCAGCTGATTTAAAATTTTAATTACATCTATAAATCCCTTCATCATAGTACCTAGATTAGTGTTTGAATAATAGGGTGTAGGAATCTTGGAGACCACCTTGCTTCCAGGCCTGGTTTATTCTGCCCGGGCACGCGGAGGAGTCTGCCTACCACACAGTGGAATAAGAGTCTCTCTATCTCTAAAAAGTCCCATACCTGAGTCTCATTTATATGGGTGGGGCATATGCCCATTCCTGAACCAGTCACTATGACCTTGGGGTTTGAAATAAGCTGCTTTGCTAGACTTGGGCTATATTTCCCCGCTTAGGATCTGGGAGTGCTGTCCTCAGAAGATGGTTAATTGGATGCTGGGCTACATAATATTGGTCTCTGAAAGCATGATCTCCTAGATAATTTTCCTCTCTGCTGGACCACTGCAGGACGCCACTTGGCATTTTTCTGGTATGGTTTCCTGAGTTGAGATAGAGTCACCTTGCTCCCCTATCAAGGTTTGTTTCTCAGCTGGAACAGTATCCTATGATTCATTTAATTTCAGCCAACTTTTGTTGTCAATGTCAGTGAGGACATCCTGTAGCCAGCATAGTCATAGTGTGAACCCTAGTTCTCATTCCCAGTTGAATGAACTAACTGCACAGCAAAGAAACTCTGAACTGCTTCCAGGCCTGGTTTATTCTGCCCGGGCACGCGGAGGAACTCTCCAGCCTGGCTTCGTATTTCCAGAGGAAGCAGGTCTGTAGTCTTCACCCTCAGGGAAATCCTCAGAGTAGTGTTGGCAGAAAAAGTGGGAACTGTTGTAGCAGCTGCCCATATTTGTCCTTGTTCAAAAATTGCCTTGGAGAAGCAACAGAAATATCGAGCTGAGCAGAGCCGTTGTGACAGTACTCACCTAGCTGACCCCCACCTGTGTTTGCCTTTTGCCTGCCAGTCTTTCTCATTTCCCCCTCTCCTCTGGGAGTGCTGTCCTCAGAAGATGGTTAATTGGATGCTGGGCTGTCCTGTTGACCCCTGTTCTTTTTTCTGGAATGCTATCTTGATTCTTTTCCTTGTTGCTGACTCCCATTTCTGCTCATGCTACTAATTTTCTACTCTCTTGTGGAAGGCTAGAAGGGACTATGTCCACTTCTGGCTCCTAGGGGTCAGCGTGTGTGGAGTGTTCATTGCTTTGTAGCAAAAGTATAGCTATAGGAACAATGAATGTAGTGAATTTTTCGTAAAGCCAAAGTCTGCAAACAACTCTTTCGTTTAGAGAGTGTTCTTAAAATTTTCATTTTATAAGGAACCCTTCTATACTGCTGGTGGGAGTGCAAGCTAGTGCAACCTCTTTGGAAGACAGGGTGGCGATTTCTGAAAGAACTAGAAATTGTCCTTCCATAGGATCCAGCAACCCCCACTATTGGGAATATACCTGGAGGAACTCAAATCATTCTACAAAAAAAGTGCCTACACATGCATGTTTGTTGCAGCTCTAGTTACAAAAGCAAAAACATGGAACCAACCATGCTGCCCATCGAAGCTGGACTGGATAAAAAGAAAAATGTGGTACATATACACATTTTTTGGAATATTATACAGCCATAAAGAAAGACAAACATATGGACTTCACAGCAACTTGGATGGATTTAGAATCTAGCATACTCAGTGATCTATCACAGAAACAAAGAACAGAGTACCATATGTTCTCACTCATAAGCGAACCTTGAACAATATCATAATACTATAAGAAAGGGATTGGCAGTAGTGGGAAACTGCCAGGGAAGGAGGGGGTGGGATTGGTAGTTAAGGGAAACTGCTAGGGAAGGGAGGGGCGCACCTCATCAACAAAGGTACCTGCATAATTAACATTTGTATACCTAACCCTGAATTGTACCCCATATATTTAAAAAAAATTATCATTTTGTGATGAAATGATGGGGAGGGAGTTTTTTTGGTTTGTTTTTCCTCATGCTCCCACTTGGTAAAATACAAAGTTGATACCTTCCATATATATATTCTGCTCCCCCGACCCTGGTGACTTTTAAAAGATATTACTGCTGGCCTATAAATCAAATTTTACCTGGGAGCTGTGACTTTTTAGATATGTTTTTCTATGGAGTCATTCCTTCTTTCAAGAGGGTTTATTGAGAAGCAAATATGTACCAGCTCCAGGTTTGGTGCAGGGGTGAGGTGTGGGAGCTGCAGTACAAGAATGAGCTTTGTTGTTACCATTTTTTGGAGATTTATAGGAACATACATCAAGTCTAGACGTCTGGCCTTCCTAGCCTTGGCACCTGTTTCCTACTTTAGGATATTGTTGACTTTCTCAGCGTTATAAAACTCAAGTTTTAAGGAAGGCAAAAGATGAATTTTCATGTTTTCTAACAAAATATTAATATTTGACAACCTGTGTCCACCAGCAGATGAATGGATAAAGAAAATGTGGTGTATATACACAATGAAATTGTTTTTTAAGTTTCATAAATATATGCAATTCTTTTTTAGCTTTAAAATTTTTATTTTAAAGATGTGGGGTACAACTCAGGGTTAGTTATACAAATGTTCAATATGCAGGTACACTTGTTGATGAGGTGTGCCCCCCGCTAGCAGTTTCCCTCAACTGCCAATCCCAACCCCCCTGTCCTGGCAGTTTCCCATTAATGGAATATTATCCGGCCATAAAAAAATGAAATCCTGTCATTTATGGCAACCCGGATGAATCTGGAGGACATTACGTTAATTGAAAGAAGTCAGGCACAAAAAGAGAACTACTACATGTTGTTACTCATGTATGGAAGGTAAAAAAGTTGATCTCATAAAAGTAGAGAGTAGGATAGGATGTAGAGAATAGAATAATTGTTACTAGAGGCTGGCAAAACTAGCAGAGAGAGAGGGCTAGGGAAGAATTGGTAACACTGTAGGGTGACTATAGTCAGTAATATATGAGGGGGAACCAAAAAAACAGAAGTTATTTATTAAAAATTGTGTATTTATTCTTACATGTTTAAACTTCAGTCACCTTCAAAGTACTGTTAGTTTGATACAGTACGCCTACTGAGATGCTTTCAACACGGCTCAAAACAGTTTTTAAACTCCAATTATGATGCCTTTTAGTGCTTCTGCCATTTTTTGTTTTGCCTCTTCCACATGGGCAAAATGTTTCCCTTGGAGGATATTATTCATCTGGGGAAACAAAAGAAAGTTGCTTGTCGCAAGATCTAGTGAATAGGGAAGGTGGGGTGTGGGGGTCATGCCATTTTTGGTCAAAAACTGCTGAACACTCAGTGCAGTATGGGCAGATTGTGTAAATCACTCATCATGTAATGGGCAAATGTGAAATAATCTCCAAAAACAAAATCCACTGAAGCCGAACGCAGCTTCACGGCATTACTGGCTGGTACACTGATACAGTGGGTTCCTAGAATACTTATCTAGTGGGAGAAGACTGTACCACAAGGGGCCCACCCTCCAAAAGATAAGTCTGGGTTTTTGGGGGTTCCTCCCTCATATTACAGATTTTCAAGTAGCTAGAAGAGAGGGTTTTGAATGTTCACAACACAAACAGATGATAAATACTTGAGTCAATGAATATGCTCATTAACCTGATTTGATCACTGTACATTGCATATATCAAAATTCACTATATGTACAATTAAATATGTACAATTTTTATGTGTCATTTGAAATATATATGTATATATTTATATAACAAGTATTTGAGAACATGGCTAATGCCTTCGAGTGTTGGTCTGGCTTCTTTAGAAGCATGGATTATATAACTTATTTCATATGGTATGTGATTTTATGGTTTCCAGTGGACAGTTACTGATTTATAATATTCATTAAATTTTAGAAATTGAGGGTTAAAGTCCTGTCATCAAAAAAAGTAAAGAACGTATTGGCCGGTGCAGTTGGATGAATTGCCTAGTGACACAGAATGAACCAGAATAAGGGACCAGTGGGCCCCCTACTGTATTCACATTGCACTGAATTTAGTTTTGAAGCAGAATATTTTTCAGGGCTAAAAGAAATTGGTACAAAAATAGCCACAAAGAAGTAACCATATGGGCTACAACCCAGATTAGCTTTGGACTTCAGCCCTTGGGATATAATTAATGTTCTGGAAAAAATGATTAGCTAGGGTTTTATGCATCTTAATATCTGTGCTTTTGGGTAGTTCAGTGCTAGTAACTCCAATGAGAAACTATTGAAGTTCATTCCTTGAGTTGTAAATGAGGCATATTCTATTTTCAGAAAAATTAGTCTTTTTATCTAGAAAAGCTCAGTTCTGATTTTAAATGTGGTTTATAACACTGTATTATTCTCTCCCAAATACCTTATTTTTATTGTTTATCTAATAAGGTGAACAAGTCCGGGCTCGGTGGCTCAGCCTGTAATCCCAGCACTTTGGGAGGCCGAGGTGAGTGGATTGCATGAGCCTGAGGGTTTGAGACCAGCCCAGGCAACTTGGTGGACCACATCTCTACAATAAATAAAAAAAATTAGCCAGGCATGGTAGCGTGCGCCTGTAGTTCCAGCTACTTGGAAGTCTGAGGAGGAAGGGTCGCCGGAGCCCAGCAGGTCGGTGCTGGGGTGGCTGTGAGTGTGTCACTGCACTCCAGCCTGGGAGACAGAATGAGACTCCAACTCAAAAAAAAATGAGGTGAACAAAACAAGGATATCAAAATGAGGTGAAACTAAGTACAAGACTCCTTCCCAGATTAAAATCATTTGGCTGAAAGGAAATGTAGTTTGTGTCATTGTGTGTTGTTGCTAGGTTGTCTTTGTTTAAAAAGAATTGCTGATAAGCTCCAAATAGGACCTGGATCCTCTTGTCAACAGAGGACTCCTTAAAGTGCATAACTTGTTCTTTACGTTGGATTTCTCTGTTGGGCAGTGCAGAAAAGTGAGGTCTGAGCATCTCACCCAGAGAGAATCTGGGGAGGGCTGAGCTGAGGTGTGTTCTGCTGCAAAGCATCTGGTGACACAAGTGACATAGTCCCCAGTAGAACTAAGTGAGCAACCAAGGCAACATTCAGAGTGGGTCAAGACTCCAGGGAATAGAGTATTGTTTCCCCAAGTGTAGACCTTGGACCTCTTATATTGAAAGACCCTGATACAGACCTACTGAATCAGAATTTCTAGGAATCCTAGTCAGTGCTTGGGTGTGCACATCTTTCATAAACTCCCCAGTGATTTTTTAAGTACTTTTAAGTACAGTATTTTTAAGTACAGGCAACAAAGGGGCTTGAAATTGGATACTAAGAGGAACCCCCCCAAGTACTGTTTAAAGGGTCCAGAAAAACAAAACTAATAAACAATGATGATCTTTTTATTGATTGGCCCTTGATCTACACATGGTGCATGGATGCAGCCATGAACAATGGAGGCCCTTATGGAGCTAAAAAGAACCAATAAACAAGTAGACAAATAAAATCACACATTATGATGAGTGTTGGGAAGAAAATAAGCAAGATTCTAAGAGGGAAACGGGGATGGGACTGTTGAGATAAGGTAATCAGAATTGGCACAATAATTTAATGAGATTTTGACTGTGAAGGAACTACAGCTGTACAGGGCCTGGGTAGGAGGGAGAGGAGGGACCAGGTGAATTAGTGGATGAAAACGAAAGGTATTATATGTGTGTGGTGGGAATACAAGGAGGGGGGACCCCCCAAAACCGGAATTTAGTTATAAAAAATTGTGTATTTATTCTTACATGTTTAAACTTTTGTCACCTTCAAGTACTCTTTGTTTGATGCAATACACTTATTGAGACACCTTTTCCACTGCTCAAAACAGCATTTGAACTGTTTTTGATGCTTTTTAATGCTTTTGCCATTTTTTGTTTCACCTGTTCCACATTGGCAAAACGTTTCCCTATGAGGACTTTTTTCATCCAGGGAAACAAAATAAAAAAGTAACTTGGGGTGAGATCAGGTGAATAGGGAGGGTGGGTCACAAGGGTCATGCCGTTTTTGGTCAAAAACTATTAAATGTTCAGTGTGGTGTGGGCAGGTGCACTCATAAATCACTCATCATGAAATGGACAAATGTGTTGAAAGACTCTCCAAAAAAAGATTCACTAAAGCCAAATGCAGCCTCTCACAACAATGCTGGCTGGTACACTGATGCTGATGGGTTCCTAGGACACTTTGTAGGAGAAGCCTGTATTACAAGGGGCTTGCCCTACAAAAAATAATTCTGGGTTTTTTTTGGGTCTCCAATAGTATAATTGGGAAACATGAAAATTCAGGGAAGAAGAATGGTAAGTAGAAATGGGGATATTTGAAGATCTAGTCATATCCCCAAGTTTGAGCAGATCTCCTACTTGATTTGCTTCATATCACTGTAGAGAATCTACATGCAATTCTTAGATATACAATGGGATGGGAGAGGAACACTAGACCCTTTTTACAAACTAAATGTATTCTGTCCCTGCTGTGCAATTGGTGAACTGCAGACAAAGGCACCCTAAAATAACATTTAACCACCCAGTCTGTGTGGGTGTTCTCTATTTTAACCCAACTAAAGTGGGACCTGAGTAATTGTAGAGGAGAGAAAATGAGTAGAGTATTTTCTAAAACAAGTAGCATATTCTCCATTATGTAAAAGGGAAAAAGTTGGCTTTTTAAAGAAAACCCCACCTAGGCCAGACTTCTCTCTGGCTTCTTTCTTAACCAGATGGGATAGTTGGAGAAGCAGAGTGGTCGTCGTTATCTGGAGGATCCATTAGCTTTTACTCCATTTTCCTGCAGATTCTACACGTCCATTCAGGGTGATTTTGGATGTAAACCTGGAAAAGCTCTAGCAGGCTGGCTCTGAGTGATGGACTAGGGGAGGCAACCTCACAAGGAGTGGAAATTCCATAAGGGAAGGGCTGGGTTGAGATTGCACTAGGACTGCAGGGATTTACTGTCCTTCATTTTTCTGTAGAGGGAAAAACATGTTCCTGCATTAAAGGCCATGACATCAGGCATGATTGAATGGTGAATTGGTTGGTTAGTCACTCTCTACCCCTTGTCTTTTCTTTCTTCCATAGTCCCATAATAATAATACTTGTCACTGTTTGATTTGTTGGCTCATTTATTAGCTATCTCCCCACTAGACTGGAAGCCCCATGGGAAGGGGCTGATGGAAGCTTCATACCCCAGAGTGCAGCTCTTTGTGCTTGGAAAGCTGCCTGAGAATTGGAGCTGCATGCATGGCAGAACATCTGCAAGTTAAAAACAAACCCTGTGTATGCGCTGCAAGTTGTCCATGAACCTTCTCGGGATGGCTCTATGGGGTTCAGCCTTGATAGGACAGGCTGGATGTCTCCTGTCATCCATTGGAAAGACATGTAGGTGACAGTGGTGTAGATTACTGATAGGCAGATTCTCCCATCCCCTTTGTCCCTCGGGTATCTTCATGGCCCATCTCACACAGAGTGTCCAATTTCCTACACTCTTACTTGTGTCCTCTGATGCAAAAAAGGCAGATTGTCCTCAGGTAATAGGTCAGTGCAGGTTGGGAAAGGATATGGAAGATGGCTGGTCTGCAGTATCTCTTCCATTTTGCCTTCTTGTTCTCTGTTTGGAGATCTTGTCTCTCCAGACCTTCATCTTCTCTCTCCTGCTCTATTTGCCTTTTCTTTTCTTCTCCATTCCTCTAAGCTTAGTCCTGTCTAGTAGCTCAGACAGGAATAAATCAGCTATGCAACTAGATCTCGTTGGCACTCTGTCTTATTCAGTATGAGTACAAGTGAGGAAGAAGGTGGCAGAGGAAGATGGATGAGAACAACTGATGGATACTTCTCACTCTCACTGGGTCACAACATTATACCTTGCTCCCTGTGGGAGTTCAAAGACCTCTGAATGCAAACTCCTGTGCAGTGAAATTTTTTACTCCTTATTTGTGTTGCATGAATACTCGGTCCAGTTCCATAAACACTGTCCAAGCACCCATTTCCTGCCAGGTTCTGTGTACACCCATTCTTAGTCTTTGTGCCTGTTTGCTTTTCTTTCCTTTAAAGTTGGAAGGGGACTTGGAAGTCGTCTAGCCTGAGGGTCTTGCAAGGCAGGTGCAGAAATGAGACTCTGGAGGCAAAGTGATGAGTCAAGGCCTCAGGGTCCATGTGGAGTATGGCCTTGCTGCATGGCCAGAGCTCTGCCCAGTGGCCTCTGGGGTTTGGAGATATCTATAATAACCACAGAGTCTAGTCCTTAAGTGATTGCCATGTTCTGGTGCTCCGTAAAGTGCTTTCCATGCCTTCCCTCTTTTAATTCTGAGAGCAGCCTTAGAAAGCAGGTGCCATTGTTAAGGATATTGCTACCTCTTTTAACAAATGAGGAAATTAAGGCTTGGGATAGCCAGGATATTTGGCCAAAGTCAGACACATAGCAGAGATGATAACCTGTCTGGTTCTGTGGGAACCTGAAGGTTGTGCCCACTTTTGAAATATACAAGAGCACTTTTGAGTGTGAGACAATTAAAAAAAAAAAAAGAAAGGTAGAGTTAAAAAAAGAAAGAATACAAGCCTTTCTTTTGACTTTATTTTTCGTTCATTAAAAAAACTGTAGTAAAAAATATATAATATAAAGATTACTACTTTAGCAATTTTTGAAGTGTATAATCTGGTGGCATTAATTATAGTCACACTGTTGTGCAATCATCACCACCATCCATCCATCCCGAGAACATTTTCCATCCTCCCAATCTGAAACCCTATTATCATTAAACAATAGCTTCCCATCCCCATGCTCGCCCTGTCCCCCACTCCCACCACCAGCCCTTGGCAACCAGTCTACTTTCTGTCTCAATAAATTTTACTACTCTACCTTATAAAAGTGGAATTCTGCGGTTTTTGTCCTTCTGTGACTGGCTTATTTCACTTAGCATAGCATCCTCAAGGTTCATGCATGTTGTGGCATGTGTCAGAATCTCCTTCCTTCTGAATGCTGACCAGTGGTCCATTGTATGTACATGCCTATGTTTTGTTGATTCATTAATCCACTGATGGACACTTGGGTTTCTTCTACCCTGTACTAGTCTGCTAGGGCTTCCATAACAAAGCACTCCAGACTGTGTGGCTAAGCAGCAGAAATTTATTTTCTCACAGTTCTGGAGGCTAGAAGTCCAAGACTGAGGTGCCCACAGGGTGGGTTTCTCCTGAGACCTCTCTCCTTGGCTTGCAGATAACTGCCTTCTTACTGTCTCCTCACATGGCCCTCTGTCTGAGTATGTGTCTGTCCTCCTCTTACAAGGATATCAGTCATATTGGATTAGAGCTCCACCTTTGTATGTCATTAAATGTTCTGTCTTTAAATATAGTCACATTGGGGGTTAGGGCTTCAACATATAAGTTTTGGAGAGATACAGTTTCACCCATAACATATCTGTTGGCTACTGTGGGTATGGGTGTATGAATATCTGTTCAAGTCCCTTTTTTCAATTATATTGGCTATCTGCCCAGCAATGGAATTCTGAACTATATGGTAATTCTATTTTTAATTTTGGGGGGACCCACCATACTGTTTTACATAGTGATGGCACCATTTTAGATTCCTATGGCATTATTTCTTAATCTTCAGAACAGTTTTGCTTTTTATGAGAGGTCACTGATTTCCAAGTTCCTCCAGTAGGAAGCATTATGAAATATCAAATCCTTCAAAACTTGGTGCCCTTGTACCTTCTCCACCTCCTGTCAACAACCTCGGTTCTTGCTTCCACACTTAGCTGCTGGGAAAACAGACCAGAAAGGAGGAAGAAGCCATTAAAAATATCCTGGTCTCAGGCAGTTGCTTCAGGTGAGCCATAGCCTCCCAGATGGCAGCCCCTAAGCACTGGAGACGTTTGCACCATACGCTTCCTTGTCTCTGGGTGTGGCAGAGGTGGGATCTTAAGCCCACCTAGTTACCTGCTGCTTTCAGAATGGCTGAGAGACAACAGATCTCAGACATCCCTCAATGAGCAGCTTTTGAAACATGCTGTGGGTTCGTAACCTTAACAGAATGGATGGGGATGTGTGTGAGAGTTGGCTTTATGTGGAGAAAGGGGCTGGGGTATGAAATATATCTCGGGATGTTGGGTAGGTATTTATGTGAGGTAAGGTTTGAGAGTGTGTATGGGGTAGGTGTGTGGGCGGAATGGGGTGTGAAGGTATGAGAACTGGATGTGGGGGCGTATGGGGGATGGAGTAGGCGTATGTGGGTATGTGGGAGTAGGCTGGGAGGTTTTGGGAGCTGTGTGTGAGGAGTGTGTGTGCATAAGGTGAGGTGTTTGCATGTGTGTGTGGAGTAGGGGTGAATGCAGGAGTTGAGTATGAGGGTGCATATGGAGTAGAAGGTGAGGTGTAGGTATGAGGGTACATCGGGGTAGAGGTGAGGGCACTTGGAGGTTACAGTGTATGTATGTGTGTGAG